>CM019704.1:39803566-39870811 GCA_009760885.1 Achatina immaculata | reverse complement strand
AATAAAGTAAAAAGTTCAGTTAGAAGGGATAAAACAGAATACATGGACAATACGGCGAAAGAAGAGGAGAAGGCAGCACAATCAGGAGACAGCAAAACATACAAAAGAGGCTAACAGGTACTATTGCATCCAAAGAAAGACCAATCCTTGGCAAAACTGGTACACTTTTAACATCAAGTAAAGACCAAAAGCCAAGATGGGCCGAATGTTTCAATGAATTACTTAATCAACCACATCCAAAAGAACTGATAGACCTTGGAACTGATTTACCATTCCCACAACTAAATGTAAACCTAGATGAAATTACAATGCATGAAATTGAAACAGCAGTGAATTTAATGGCTAACAACAAAGGTGCAGGGAAGATGAAATAACACCAGAAATGTTTAAACCTATTAATATAGACAACACGAAACAACTACAGAGAATATTTAATAAAGTTTAGAAAGAAAAAAAGTCCCTTCTAAACGGAAAAAGAATCATTGTTAAAATACCGAAAAAAGGCAACCTTAGCGATTGCAACAACTGGAGAGGAGTAACCTTACTATCAGTTGTGTCAAAAGTATTTTGCAAAGTTATTCTGAATAGAATTCAAGATATAGTGAATGCTGCAATGAGAGAAGAACAGGCAGGATTTCGAAAAGGGAGAGGCTGTCTCGACCAGATCTTTAAGAATCATACTTGAAGAATATATTGAAAAGCAAAGACCGTTAATCCAGAACTTCATAGATTTTAAAAAGGCATTTGATAGCTTACAAAGAGAATCATTATGGAGGATTTTAAGAATATGTGGAATACCATCTAAGATTGTCAACTTCATGAGTGCCCTCTACAATGGACATGTTTGTGTAGTCAATACAGACGAAGGAATGAGTGAATGGTTCCAGATTGAAACAGGCGTGAAACAAGGAAGTATATTAAACTCCCTTGCTTTTTTGGAATTGCCATAGACTTCATAACGAAAAATTGTTGCAAAATTAAAACTGGCATTGATTGGGTACGTGAGATCCAACTGGAAGTTCTTGATTTTGCAGATGACATAAGTCTTATCAGTGACAATATGAATTCAATACAAGTAAAAACAGATACCCTGTCTTCAATGGCTAGTAAAATAGGACTTGTAATTAACAAGGATAAAACAAAAATAATGAAAGTTCTCAATAACGACGAAGGACAAATATACGTAGAAGGAACAGCTGTTGAAGAAGTAAACCATTTTGCATCTCTCGGCAGCTATATAGACCACAATGGTGACACCAGAAAAAAAGTTAGAATTCGAATTGCCAAAGAAGCATTGATCTTCAAGAATCTTGAGAACATATGACATTCAAAAGTTATCAGCACAAAAATCAAGTTAAGATTATTCAATTCAAATGTAATATCCACCCTTATTTATGCATGTGAAAGCCTGAAAAGAACTAAAGAAACAGACAAGAAATTAGACTCTTTAGAAAACAAATGCCTAAGGAAAATACTCGGTATAAAGTGGAATGAATTCAAGAACAACGCAGAGATTAGGCAGATGACCACACAACAACCAGTCTCATGGGTGATCAGAAAAAGAAGGTAGACATATTTCGGTCATGTGATGAGAAGAAATAATCAGAGAATCTCCAAGCAAGATATCGAATGGAACACAATAGACCGAAGAAAAAGAGATCGAGCACGTGAAACTTTAAAGAGGACAGTGTTAAGAGAAGTCACTTCAGTGAGTATAGCATCCCTTGACGAGATTGAAAAACTCGACGAAGACAGGGCATCTTGGCGAACTATCATGTGGGCCCTGTGCGACTTTAACGGCACGGGAACCATGTCAGATGTAAGTCTTGGTAGGGTACATAATGGGAAAAAGAAAGACAGGAATACAAAGGCGAAGATGGCTGCAAGACATCGTTGATAATCTGCAAACTGATGCATCAACAGCAAATCATCCTGGTTACAATCGAGAGGCCTACATGAGAGCTGTTAAGGAGGCAAAGTTCCGCATTGGACATGCAAATGACTGACTGACTGAGTCTTATCATTCTCGCTCTTGAACTGTCCTGATCCTTGCCATCGATGCTCACAGATTCCCAAAATGTGGATCCCAGTTCTTTTCATCTTGTCACTTATTATTTGATACTTTCCTTCATACATACTTCTTTCATTCCAAGTTCCTACTCTTATTTTTCTTTTTAGTTTGATGCAGGGGTTTTCCTTAATAACACCATCAGGATTGTGTCCGTCATCACAATTACTAGTACTGACCTCTGTCTCACACTCTTCCCCAGTGCTGAAATTGGATCTATCTGGCCTGGGTGACTCGCCACCAGATCTTTTTCCTATCTGACTTTCCGTGTTGCTGTTGGGTTTCCTGGTATATTTCCAGAAGACAGAAATTGCCGGTTACGTGGTACAAATATATTCGAAACATATTTCCCATATTTATGGTAGTGGCTGAGAGACTTTATGTTATTTAACTTCCACATAACATTGGCGCGAGAAGCTACATCTCTTGTGATCTTTGCATTGATTTGTTCATTGCTCATTATGTACGAGGCGGCACCGGAAAGTACACATTCTGTATTTGGTGTACCATACTGATCGACGAGTACTGTACTGTACTGTACTTGCTGGCATGCACAAATCAGCGGAATTCCGCTGTTACATATCCTGAACCGGGAGTTGGTCATAAGGTTAACATCCTTATCCTAGGGCCCATCTAGAGGCGATTCTGGGTGTGGAAAATATTATTTCTAAACCTGCCGAGTCAGTGAAGCTCTACATTGATCACAACCTTCATGAAATCTACAAGCGTCGCCTTACCCGTGTACGACACTCTAACCTGACCCCGGGGAGCAGCGTGCACTTTCACAACTCCAGCGTAGACGAGATATCGTGATCAAGTGTGCAGACAAGGGAGGGGACATTGTTTGTTGGAAGAAAAAGAAAAGAATTACACACCCAGGAGGCCATGGGTCAGCTGAGCAACCCAAAATTCTATGGCCTTTAACCTCAAGATCCGACTCTGCCAAACAATCATCCATGAGACTGGTCTTTCTTCCACTGCTACTCAATTTGGTATCCAAGACAGCTGTTTAGGGAAGCCGTCCTTGTATCTACTTCCTCAGATATATAAACCAGGCAACCCAGACAGAACCCCTAGCCTGACCACATTTACCGCATCCTCACTCTTGATGTAGTTTCCTTGTACACACCCATCTCTCACGTGACCTTTCTGAATAGAAGACATCATCATTCTATTGCTGCGTCCAGTATTTTATGCCTTGTACAACTTGTCTTTGAACTGAACTGGTTTGAATTCAGTTGTCTATATTTTGATCAGAATAGCGGTGTGACAATGGGCAGCGAATTGGGTCCTAGCTACGCATTTCTGTTCATGGATCATTTCGTGCACAGGGTTTTGAAATACTTTAGAGGGTCTTTTCCATCCTTCTGTAGACGCTACGCTGATGACGGCATCGGTGTCATATCTATACCATAGGAGGATTTCGACATCTTTGTTGCTTTCGTTAATAAGTTAAGTCCGGTTATTTCTTTCACCTTCCATTTCTCTTCAACTTCTGTCAATTTTCCTGACATTGCCGTCGCTATCAGTCCTTCATTACTTACCACTTCTGTCTGCTATAAACCTACTGACTCTCACAGCTATCTCTTATACTCCTCCTCTCACCCTAGATTGTGTAAGGTCTATGTTTCGTCTCATCAGTTTCTTAGGTTCGACGTTTGTGTACTGAAGATTTTGGTTTCCATGATCAAGCTCACAGAATGTTGGATTTCCTTCCCACCGCGATTCTTCAAGGCTTGTTCTCACTTCGTCTTTGAACGGCATCAGCAATAAGTTCCGTCAACAAGCCCTCACTCCTAAACCACCCTGTAGCTCGGACAGAGTGAAACTGGTACTCACGCACCACCCCCATAGTTTGGCAGTTAAGGACATCTTGTTTCGCTATCTCCATCTTCTCTTGACCGAGCCAGGTACACGTGAACTCACTGATGGTCTAGAGACAGGACAAGAACCTAGACATTTCTATTCATTCATTCATTCATTTGCATATCCCTTGCGGAACTTTGCCTCCCAAACAGCACTCCTGTAGGCCTCTCGGTTGTGAGCAAGATGGCCTGCTGCTGTTGCATCCATTTCCAGATCGTCAACGATGTCTTGCAGCCACCTTCGTCTTGGTCTTCCTCTTTTTCTTTTTCCCATTATGTATCCTTCCAATACGGTCTTCTCTAAATTATCATGACGTTTAATGTGTCCAAAATATTTCAGTTTTCTCTCTTTAATCCTCTTCACTAGCCAGCTTCTTCAATATTAAGCTCTTGTAGTATAGATATATTTGTTCTTTTTTGTGTCCACGATATTTGGAGAACTCTTCTGTAGCATTTACATTCAAAGGCATTTATGTGTTTCTCAGCTGTTTTGTTAAGTGTCCAGGTCTCACAGGCATATGTTGCTATGGGAAAGATGCATGCTCCTCTCCACAGACAGAACCACAAAAATAAGATTTTTAAGGGCATGCATTTCTATTACACGTACGATAACCCGCTCCTGCTCATCCAATGTACGCTCTCGGAAAGCTCTAGAACATCGCCTTTTTTCTTTGATTTCCGCTTTCTTTCTGCTATTCATGCTCTAGCTTCTTGTGCTAGTCCCGCTCACGTCTCTGCAGTTTATCATTCCTAGGTTTCAGCTTTATCTTCCAGCCCTCTCCTTCACCTGTTGCAACTGTAAAGTATATATAGCTTCCTTGTCTCTTCCTTATTCCCCCATACCTACCCCATATTTTTCATTGCCGTCTTTCGAAGTGTTAGATACCAAAACGTTACGTTTTTCATCTATTTTCCGTGTTTATTTTGTGTTGTCTTCTGTTGTTCTTGTATGTAATCCTTGAAAAAGGATGCCGCCGAAATATTAGATGTTATATATTACTATCTTACTTTCTGCCACATCTGTTTCTCTTGCAAGTCTTCACTCCCCTGTCCTTTTGTACAACTGAACCATACTCCTCTATCTATCTTTATTACCAGAACCAGTTTTACTGCAGTTGCCCCTCATTTATATCTCATAGCCACTTGCCACGTGTACATTTTGTACACACTCGGTGTTTTTATCTTGTGTTAGACCATTCTGAGATAGTTACAAAGACTGGCAAATTCCAGAAACGCGCTTGTATCAAATTTTCCCCGAAACTCTGCAAATCTGATACGAAGACGTTCTAAATATACTTCTTTAGTCTATTTGCGAACAGCTCTTAGGTCTAGCACAGGTTTTAGAATGGTGGGTGAATTTCAAGATCGGTGCGTGGAGCGGTGCTCTTCCCGGCCAATGAAGAAATTTGCAAATGAGGTTGCCGCGCAGCATCACTGCGGAAAAGGTGGTTGAAAGGATAAAGCGAAGCAAACAGTCAAATCACGGCACCTCTGGTTTGGAGGTCGGCCACGTCCTGAATGCAGTCATATCGGGTGAAATGCATGAACCGGCTTGTCCCAGAGGTTAAGACACTGCTGGTGAGACTCCTCAAATGCCGCGCGTGGAGTGAAGCTCCTCCCGGTTAAGGAAGTAAATGCGGAAAAGAAATAAAGGTTGCTGTGCGGAGCAGATGGGAAAAGGTGGTGGAAAGTGAAGTTTAACTGGTATGTCCAGTAGTATCGCTACGAGAGCTATACCATGGCACCTCTGCTCTAGAGGCCGGCCATGTCCGAAATACACCTACACTGGTGAAATATGCCTAAACCGGCACACACCAGGGGTGGAACTCGATGGCTAGACATGTCATGCCACCTCCGCTCTAGAGGTCGGTAACGCCTGATAAACACCCATACTGGTGAATTTTGCCTAAACCGGCTCATACCAGAGGTGAATCTTGAAGGCTATGCATGTCACAGTACCTCTGCCCTAGAGGTCGGTCCCGTCCCAAACACACCCATACTGGGAAATGCCTAAACCGGCTCAACCCAGGGGTAGAAGTCACTAGTGGCGAGGATTCGTCCTCCTGGACAAAAGCTCAATCCTGGTCACAACTAGGAAAGGTAGCGGCCACGACCGCAAAATGCTGAAGTCGGAGACACTGGACCAGGGAAGTCTAGATAGGCAACCACCTCTCACCCGGCGGGGATGTCTGCGTATCCTAATCACTCTGAGGTTTTCCGGTGAGAAAGTCCAACCCTGGACTGGATGGGCAACCACCTCTCACCCGGCGGTGATACACGGGTATCTCAAAACACGTCGAGGTTTTCCGGTGAGAAAGTCCAACTCTGGCCTGGGTGGGCTATCGCCTCTCACCCAGTGGGGATGCACTGATATCCTAAACACGTCGAGGTCTTCCGGTGAGAAAGTCCAACCCTAGACTAAACTGGTGCAACGAAAACCACGGTGTCACGCAATCCCGCTTACGAGACCCACCAAGAATACAGGCTAAAGCACTGTGATACTCTGAACCCCTTGTGGTCCTTTCGTGGATCTCGTGTGGTCTATTTTGGACCACACAGGGGACCATGGGACCTAACGAGGACCACAGGCGTAAATTCAGTAGGATCACAGTGCGGTTTTTGGTGGTAGAAGTGAACGAAGAAGAAGAAGAAGATCGGTCGATAATCTATTCAAGGCTAACCTTCAGGGAGACCAGTTACCAGGAAAAAAAAACTATAGAAAGTGAAAAGAATTAGCCAGCTCATCCATCATGATCGCTGCCGAACAATCCATCTGCTCCCTCACATGACTCGAATCAGTTTTAGAATCTTCGAGAAAATGTGTCACGTTGCTGCAATGAGGGTTTCCTGATTGTTAACCCGCGAACAGAAACAACTGATTCTTCAGCTGTACTTTGGTAACAATGACACAACTTTCATCTAGAGGATCATCAATTTACACTTATGAGTACTATCCACAGACACAAAAATAGTTGTTGCAGTGGAAGAGTATACAGCCATTAGAACTAAAGACGGTGCGGCAGGTAAAGGGTGCAACAAACATTATGCTCATTTTTTAAGTCAAGAGCATCGTTCACTGAGAAATTAATCTTTCCGGGAGAACGATGAATTCTGACTTTTACTGTGAATTTCTGAGACGGTTGAAAGAATATCTGCTACGAAAAAGAGCAGATCTGTGGCGAAACCGCAAATGATATTTTCAAAACGGCAACGCGCAACAAGGTGACGCAGTTGGACAGAAAACAACTTGATGGTTATTACACAACCTCACTGCTCCCCTGACGTAACTCTTATGAAGCTGACGTTTTCCTAAACTTGACACTGAAGTATGCCACTTCGATTAAGGAGATGAAATACGCTCAAAATCCTAGATAGCATCGGATGACATTTACGAAAAAGGCTTCAGTGATGCTTCTGCGGGATGAAAGAGGCGCAGGGATCGCTGTGAATGTTTCAAGAGGATGATTGTTTTAAAGGAGATGGCGACCAGTTTTAATAAGGAAAGAATTTATTTATTTTCAGATCGGGAATTTTCCGAAAACTTTCGTAATTCTATAGAATAAGATAGGCTCGATATTCTCTTTAAGAATGCATTTTCTGACCTGTTCTATAATATTACATTTTGGTGTTTAATTCGAAACATTTCATCCTACTTACTGTCCATTTTATTACATTTCTACCACAGCAGTTGTGTGTCCCAAGTGAAGACAGTGTCAAGGACGGACGTAATCTTGTACATACATTACTGGAGGTAAAATGAATAATCTCATTGACACTACCTCTGTGAACTTTTACTTTGACCTGTATTTAACCTTGTTAGCAGGACCTGTTTTCTCCTTTTCTGGAGTGTCAACAAACATAGTTAACATTGTTGTTTATTATAAGAGCGGGATTAAGGACAGTGTTACAGTCACATTTGTCGCTTTATCTCTGTGGGAGATGGTTTTTTGTTTACTAAATATGATAGGTTTATTTTGCAATATAATAGAAAGTTACTTCCCTGTGGAAAGTGTGAACATGATACTTATTGGGAATCTCTACTGCTTTTATCCTATAGGTTTATTTCATAGCATAGCAAATATAGTCACCGTGTACTTGTCTACAGAAAGATGCATGTGTGTGTTGATACCACTGAAAGTCAAAGGTTTATTTACCAAATCTGGCTCGATATATCTTAATATATCCTTTCTCCTTATTTGTACGGTTTGCATAACCCCAATGTGGACAACCCAAGGTATACAATGGGGATTGGACCCAACTGTTAATCGTACTAGATGGATGATGTGGATGGCAGAAAACAGACTTGAAGTTTCTTCATTTTCTTTATACTTTTATACAGTGGTCATACCACCATTAACACAAATTATAATCATGATTGAATCCATTTTAATGGTCTATGCCGCCAGAGTTCAGTCTAGACTTTCAGCTACGAGTTTAACTGCTTCAGGTAATGGTGCCAGTGGTGTAAGCAGGAGGAGAAAGGAGTCCAGAATGACCAAACTTGTCGTTTGGAAGAATGTCATATTTTTGATGCACTACTTTCCTTGGTTTCTGCGCTGTATGGAGGACATTGCACCTGAATCTGACGTGGTTAAAAATAACAAAGATCTCCTGAAGGCATTTGGTACCGTAGGGATATTAATGTCTGTAGTAAATGTCAACTCCAATTTCTTTCTGTATTATACCTTTAGCACCAAATACAAAAAAGTGTTTCTATCCATGTTCTATAGTAAAAAGAAAAATAAAAAACTCGACAGATAGCAAGCAAAATTTCAGAGAATCAAAATTCCACTATTGTTTTATTTTACTGTTATCTACAAAGGAAGCCATTACTAATATATTTGGCATTTATTTTAAGGCATTTAAGAGGTTGTCTTAGGTTTAAATATAAATAATTATTTAAAGTGACGATAACTCTGTGTGAAAGATATTCGCTGTGTGGTTTAATAACATGAGAGTGATGGAAGTAGTTTGGATTGTTAAAAAGAATAACTCTTATAACCATGAAATTTGTTCCTCTATTCAATGTGTATCGGAGTATATAGATGCCTTTGATATGCCACTTCTACAGTTGAGTGACAGACTTAATGAAACTAAACCAGAAGAAATTACATGTTAATTATGTCACACTTTCACTCGATGTTTTAACTTCCACTGTTATAATTAAATTATTGACGTCAACTCTCCATTATTGTTTATATTATTAATGTTCTCTAAATATCATTGACTAAGACACATAAAAGGAATGTATCTCAATAATATTACATCAATATTTTAAAGAAAACTGTTTTTAAAAACTTAACTTGAATCTACTACTTTGTGAGGACAAATACTTGAAGCTGTTGTAAGAAAAGTGATACGACGATTACAGTAGAGCTGATTGTAGTGGGGTACTTGTTAGTAGATGATTTTGTTCCGTACCTTCATATTAGGTAATCTTGCCCCTACCTTTATAATAAGTGATTTTGTCTCCAACCTTCGTATTAAGTAATCTTTTCCCTAATTTCATATTAATTAGTTTTGTCCCCAACATTTTTATTAATTTATCTTGTCCCCTACTTTTACATGACGTGGTTTCGCCCCCAACATTCATATTAAGTTAACTTGTCCACTACATTTATATTAAGTTATTTTGTCCCCAATATTATATTAAATAATTTTGTCCCCGACCTTACGTTATGTAATTTTTCCCCCGATCTTATATAAGTTATTTTGTCTCCGACCTGATAATAAGTAATTTTGTCCCCGACCTTGTATTAAGTGATATTGTCCCAGACCTTATATTAAGTAATTCTGACAAAGACCAGTTAAAGTAATTTTGTCTTTGATCTTATAAAAAGGAATTTTATCCAAGACCTTATATTAAGTCATTTTGTCCTCGATATTATATTAAGTAATTTTGTCCACGACCTTATATTAAGTAATTTTATCCCCGATTGTATATTAAGTCATTTTGTCCTCGATATTATATTAAGCAATTTTGTCCACGACTTATTTTACGAAATTTTCTCACCGAACATATATTAAGTAATTTTGTCCCTGAATTTCATATTAAATGATTGTGTTCCAGACCTTATATTTATTTATTTTATTCACCGCGTGGTGCTACTAGATAACTGTTCAACTGTGAGTTGCGAGGGTTTTTAGATTAAAAGCTTGGCCTGGACAGAAGGAACACGTTGAGCTTCCATGTTTTCCTCCGACCTTATATTAAGTCATTTTGTCCCTGACTTTCATATTAAATGATTGTGTCCCCGAACTAATATTAAATGATTTTGCAGCCGACCTTACATTAACTAATTTTGTCCAGACCTTATATTGAATAATTTTGTCCCCGACCTGATAATAAATAATTTTGTCTCAGACCTGATAATAAATAATTTTCTCCCTGACCTTATATTAAATGACTTTGTCTCCGACCTTATATTAACCGATTTTATCTGCTATCTTCAAATTAAATGATATTGTCCCCGACCTTCGTATTAAGTGATTTTGTCATCGATCTTCATATTAAAAGCATCTCTGCCACACACACACACACATATATATATATATACATATGTGGCAGAGATGCTTTTATATATATATATATCTTTTAATCTCGTGTACGTATCTGTTTTTTTTTTATTTTAGGTTGTCCTTAATAGATTCACTTTGGAAAAATAGTACATTGTGTCTACTTCTTTTTTTCATTTTTCATTTCTCGTCTTTTTACTTGCTGCTGCTACTACTACTACTACAATAACTATAACTACTACTACTAATGCTACTACTACTTCTACTACTACTACTACTACTACTACTACTACTACTACTACTACTACTACCATTACTACTATTACTACTACTATTACTACCATTACTACTACTACTATTACTATTAGTACTACTGCTACTACTGCTGCTGCTGCTACTACTACTACCCTCATTACTACTACTACTATTACTGCTACTACTACCACCATTACTACTACTACTACTAGTACTATTACTACTACTACTACTATTAATAACATTACTACTACTGCTATCATTACTACTAATATTATGTTAGTTTAGCCATAATCAAAGAGAGTTAACAAGCTGAAGCGGTATGAAAGCAAGAGTACAGTCCCTGATATGACAGTTCTCGCTTGTGGAAGTTTGAATAAAAAGCACGTGAGAGATAACAAAGCAGTAAAATTTAGGTCTCAAGGTTAAGATAACTGAGTACAAGAGTGGAAAGTTTCGTGTGAGCTTAGTTAACAGGTAAAGTGTAGAAACAGGGGAATTTAGAGCGGCAGAGCGGAAATAAACCCGATTTTTGAGGGATGATTATTATGATGATGAGATGAAGAATATTATTATTTTGATGAGGTGAGGATTATAGACGTTTATTCGTTTTTTGTGTTTTTTTTTGTGGTTTTTTTTGTGTGTGTTTTTTTGGTTATTATGAGATTAGAACAAATACTGAACTGATTTAACATCAGTAATGATGTAAAGCTATATTATCTATCATGCACAACACTCATCCCATTTTAATCTCTTTTATATCCATCAGATGACATATTCCGCAGTTGAGGTCCCAACCTCAGCTGACCAAGACCCTCCTTCAGAGGACGCCGGAGACACCTTCCAATTAGTGGACTATACCAGAAAAAGGAGACGACCGGTACGGTCTCCCCCAACACCGGCGACTACAGATCCACCAACCTGCACACCAAAGAAACAACCAACTAAAACAAGATAAGTCACCTGGCCTCAACAACAACTTCGAAATAACAGTGGAGACGAGCCACAAAACCCTCCACTCTTAGAATCGACAACTGACGGCCCGCCATCTTGGGCTCTACAGACAGCGGAGTACGACCCGGACGACGACAGACAACTACTCATCGACGTCCCTGTCGAGTATCGTGCGGATGCACCATAATGCACCCCATAGACCATGGCAAACAGTACCAACCTGGACTATATTTCAAGACAGTGCTACGACAAGACAAACAGGACGTATGTAATTTTTTTTCTCTCTTTCATTTGTCTAAATAGATCATTTACCCTTTTTTCCTTTTAGACATGGATAGGGACATTACAATACTAAGTGTTAATATTAGAGGCATCCGTAGAAAACTACACCATATTGTCTCTTTGATGCTAAAACATAAACCCTATTTCATTCTTATACAAGATACAAATATAAAAACAGATTGGCACGCAACGCAAATCACCAATCAGTTAGGCCTTAGACATTCATGTTTTAGCCTAGCCAAACAAAACTCGGGGTCTGGAGTAGCAATCATACAGACTTCAGATAGATGGGAGTTTACTAGAACAAATAGAGACAGTAGGGGAAGAATAGCCATAGCTGAGGTAACGAACAACACACAAGCATACACTATAGTCAACATACATGCTCCACACAACCGCATTCACTAACCTTTATTCTATGAAGATTTAGACTCTTTACTCATTCGAATGTATAGAGGACACAACATCATATTGGGGGAAGATTTTAATTGTGTTCTATCAGACGCAGACATTATAGGAGATCAAGTTAGAGCTCAGATTGTTAGAAGATGCAGAAAAGATAAAAACCAACTAGAGACATTAGAGGACATACTAGATATACATAGCTTAGTAGACACTCATCCCCAGGGCAGAGACACCACATATAAAAACAACGACCAAAACAGATCTACTAGTCTAGACAGAATTTATGCACCTTCAACACATCACATAACATGAACCAGGCATCTCACGGAAACCTTGCAGTTCACGGATCATAAAGCACTAGTCACAACAGTAAACATGACACTCTCAAATAGACCTTTTAAACGATCGCCACACTGGAAGTTTAACAATACACTTCTCCAAAATCAACAATTTGTAGACAACATAACACAGATTATCCACGCTTTCAGACGACATACCCACACGCGACATTCAACAACACTGGGAAATGCTAAAGATCACAATAAGAGAAAGAGCACAGATACTCTCAACCCAGATAAACAGGGAAAGACTGCAACAGGAGAAAATAATTGAAGACGCAATCAGACTAACAAAGCAGGTAGACAAAAACTCACCAAATATACTAGCACTACAAGAAGAACTAGACAGACATAGACAGCACAGATTTCAAGGCGCACTGCTGAGAACTAGGCTCAACACTATCACGCAAGAAACACCTATCAAACAGTACTTAGGGATAGAACAAAACATTCAACGCAACAGACAAATAGGCGAGATAATAGATCTAAATGGCAACAGACAAACGGACACACAAAATATAGCGCAAGCCTTCAGAGAATATTACAAAAATCTATACACTAAGGAAAAAGCAGAAACTCATACACAAGACAAATACATGCAATATACTAACAAACTCTGTGACACGAACAGACAGGCACTTGACACACCACTTCATCATCATCATCATGTGCCGTGCCGACTGGCGTTGGCTATTATGCTTCTCCAGAGTACACGATCCTTCATGCAGGCCATCAGTTCAGTTGGTGATCTCCTCTCACACCATCCCGTTAGACTGTCCAGTATCATTTCTCGTGGTCTTCCTCTTGATCTTCTTCCTTCTATTTTTCCTGCTGTTATAATATTTTCAATGCCCACTCTTCTCATTGCATGTCCTATGAAAGTACATTGTCTCTCTCTTATCTTTCTTACAAGGTTTTTTGTCTCTCCAGCTCTTCTCATACATTCTTCATTAGTTATTTTTGCTGTCCAGGGGATTCGCAACATTCTTCTAATAAACCACATTTCTGCTGCTTCCAATGATTTTTGTGCAGACTTGCCTATTGTCCATGATTCACTTCCATATAACAAGATAGGTTCAATATAGCATTTTAGGACTCGTTTTCTAACATTCATTGATAAAGATGTGTTAGCTAATATGTTTCTCATTCTCTGAAATGCAGTCTTTGCTTGGCCTATTCTGTTCCTAATTTCTGTTTTGCATTTCCCATCTGAAGTTATTACTGCTCCAAGGTATTTGAATTTCTGCACCTGCTTTAGAATGGTTCCGTTTAATTGAATACTGCATGCTGGTGGATTCTGTTTCTTAGATATAACCATAGTCTCTGTCTTTTGATGTTCAAAATAAGGCCTTTCTGTTCACTTTCTTTGGCGACTTTATCCAAGAGATTTTGCAGGTCTTGTTGGTTCTCCGCTATCAGTACTGTGTCGTCAGCATACCGAAGGTTGTTAATATTGTATCCTCCAATTTTTATGCCTGGTTCTGTGATGATTGTTCTTAGAATATTCTCGCTGTACAGAGAAAAAAGGTCTGGAGATAGTACACATCCTTGTCGCACCCCTTGTTTTATAGGTTGATATTTTCCAATTCTATTTTCAACTCGAACTGCTGCTTCTTGCTGCCAGTATAGATGTTTTACAATCCTCAAGTCTTTGCCGTCTATATTGATGTCTTCAAGCATTTTAACAATTTCACTATGTTTCACCTTGTCAAATGCCTTTGTGTAATCAATGAAGCATAAGTAGAGATCTTTCTGTACTTCTAAAGCTATTTCTGTTAGTGTTCGTAAAGCATAAATGGCATTGTGTGTTCCCTTTCCTTCAACAAATCCAAACTGTTCATCTGGTATTTCCATTTTTATCTTTTTCCTTGTTCTTCTCATAATTATTCTCAGCAGTAGCTTCGTTATGTGACATGAGAGGCTGATAGTCCGGTGGTCGTCACATTCCTTTGCACCTGGTTTCTTTGGTAGTGCTATAAACATGGATTTAATCAGGTCACTGGGAATATAACCACTGTTGTAAATATCATTCAGTAACTTGGTTATTATTTTTATTCCTGTCTCCTCTAGTGCCTCTATTTCTTCTATTATTATATTATCAGGCCCAGTCGCTTTTCCTTTCTTCATGTGTTTGATGGCATCTATGATTTCATCTTCAATTATTGGCGGTCCATCACAGTTTTCAGTATCTGGTGTTAATTCTGGTCTTTCTCCTCCATATAGCACACCGATATACTCTGTCCACCTGTCCACAATGTCTTCTTTTCCCATTAACATTTTACCTTCTTTCGATTTCAGGCATCCTGTGGTATATTTTGTTTTCCTGCCTGTGAGTTCATTAATTCGTTTGTGCATGTTTTTGCTGTCTTTATTATGAGCGTCCTCTATCTCTATCTACACACCACTTACATTAGAAAATTTAACACACGCAGTGCAAGTGTAAGGAGTTGAAAAATAAGCAAGCAGTGACCCGGTTTTGAATGGAAATCCCCAGGCCTTCGAGTCCGGCGCTGACCAGGTATATAAGACGATAAGAGAAGAGAAGAAAAGGGGGATAAGTTGAGCACGTGGAAGTCCAGCGACCAGTCGTGGACGAAGGATCATTCGATAGATGGAGGCTGACGTGTATAGTTTAGTATGTGCATTGTAATCAGGATTGAAATCATATTATTCAAGGAACCTTTTTTATGAATCAATAACGCGTGTGGAAATGTATAATTATATGGACATCATGTGCATAGCATTCGTTGATTTGTGTTGCCTTATGGATCAGAATTTTGTAAATACAAGGATCGTGATTTTATAAAAAAAGGATTGTTGTTTCGTGTTCCTGTTATTTACATGTAAGATGTGAACGTATGGTGTAGTCACCCTTCCACCACTCAGTACGACGGCGGCCAGACAGAATAAAAGATTGAATAATAATTCACGTCAGTAAAAGCAAATATAAAATACTAATATCCACTAAACAATAATTACTACACAAGGGTTGCACAAAGACATGTCACCAGGACCAGATGGTCTCACAGCAGAGTTCTACCAACACTTATTTCCTATCTTAGGTCCTCTCCTCTTACTTGTTTTCACAGAAACTTTTGAACGCAAAAAACTCCCACCCAGCCTGAACCTGTCATATGTTATACTCATACCAAAAGACAACTCAGACAGGATACAACTAAAAAATTACCGACCTATATCTCTACTTAATGTAGACTACAAGATCCTTACAAAAGCACTAACCAACAAGCTAAAACCATTCATGGCCAAACTCATACACGAAGACCAACAATGTAGTGTAGAAGACAGAAACATATATCAACACACACATTTCATACGAGACTTCATACACTACACGCACATAAAAGACTGCCAGTCGTCAATTCTTTCTCTAGATCAAGAGAAAGCTTTTGATAGAGTGTCACACCAATACTTACACAAGACATTACTCCACTGTAACATAGGGAATTACTTTATAGAAAGAATCAACATTCTCTATTTCAAGTCTGAAAGCAAGATCTTAGTAAGCCATACGCTTACAGAGACTTTCAGGCTAACTAGATCTGTTAGGTAGGGCTGCCCCCTCTCTCCTTTACTGTACGTACTCACTCTAGAACCACTTCTAGAGAAAATCAGACAGGACAAAACAATCCAAGGAACTTTCATACCTGGGAAGGGATATAGGGAGTTACTTGCGTATGCAGACGACACTTTCTTCTTTCCAAAAACAGACAGATCAAGAGCGAACATTCTAGAGATATTCACAGAGTTTGGCAAAGCTATGAGCCAAACTAAACATACAGAAGTCAGTAATAATGGGGGTAGGCAAATGGCGGAATAAAAAGGATTTTTCCTTCTGCCTCACACACACAGACAACATAAAACTTTACGGCATCACTTTCTCGTCACACCCAAATAAAACACACAAACCCACATGGGACAAACTTGTCGCACAAATCACAGACATGTTGAACAGGTACAAATATAAAACCACCTCGATATTCGGTAGAAGCATAGTAGTGAACACTTATATCATTCCAAAAATAATATACATAGCCACAGTACTATACCCTCCACAACAGATAATACACGAAATCAACTAACAGATCAGACATTTCATATTTACAAACACTATACGCAGCATTAAACATACAACTCTCATACAAGACAAATTGCACGGAGGAAATCGCCCTCCAAGACATACAAACAAAGATCCAAGCACTCAGGATCAGTCACGTGGGCCGCATCATCAAACATCCAAAACAGCACGCACTAGCTCACTATTATGTGGGACTCAGAATATCAAATCTACTACCACCAAACAACTCACAGCCACACCATTTCGGCACGCTGTCAGCATTCTACAAAACCTGTATTCAGGCAATCCAAGGAAACGAAACACTCATACACCATAAAACAAACAGCATCTACAAACATTTAGTCAGAAACCAAGCATCCCCACTACACCTCAGAATCAAGAGAAGTCAGAGATACGCCATTTTTGACTTCAAAGAAACATTTACGAATCTACACGTGAAGAACATCACACCGAAAGCAAGAGAAATTACATTTAGGCTTATTTACAACATGACACCCACCACACAGAGAGCAGCACACAGATCCAAACAGACCGTACCATGTCAACTGTGCAACAACAACATACAAGAAACAGAAGAGCACATATTTTACACATGCAGCACAATCACACCCAGTATAGCAACACTACAGAAAACACTAGAAACACACACAGCACAAAAGATAGACATATATAAAGCAATTATGTTAAATATTATCCCTGCGACTCAGTTGGACACACACACACCAAGTTACTGGCCCTGCTCGCAGAGTTCAGGCACTTGGTGTGGACGTGCAGGAACAAAGCTAGATTTAAGTTGGGCACGTTTAGTCCCAACATTTTCAGGGATCTGTTTCGACAAAGGGAAAGGAAAATCATGACGTGCTGTAAACTGACATGAAATAAAACTTTGACAGTAGCGAGCGCATAAGAGAAAGAGAGAGAGAGAGAGAGAGAGAAAGAGAGTGAGAGAGAGACAGAGAGGAAGGGGGAGAGAGAGAGTGAACTGCAAATGCTCGGAAGAATAATACTGATTTATACCCAAAATATTCACTGCTCCATTGTTACTGTCACAACCTTACACTCCTTGTGAATTTCTTATGTATATTTTTACAATGTTACACCTGTTTCTTCAACAAATGTTATTAGACGGGATTAGCCTTGAAGCAACAAACTGACCAGACACTGACTGTCAGACAGGATTAACTTTTGACGCGACAGACTGACCAGCAGACATCTCTACCCTCGAGGGGGTTTAAGATAACATGTCAGCCAAGTTTGAAGATAAACAAGACACAGCGCAGACATCTCTACCCTCGAGGAGGTTTAAGATAACATGTCAGCCAAGTTTGAAGATAAACAAGGCACAGCGCTGACACAGACAGCCACACGACAATAGAGATAAAAACAAGCCCACGACGCCTTTTTTATCACCCCCTACCCACGGTACAAAACAAAGCCCTGACGCTATAGCAAGCCTATGTGTGTGTGAGTGTGTGAGAGAGAGTGTGTGTGTGTGTGTGATACTATTACTGTACACCTTTGTTTCACATTTATGTATAAAGTAGTAACTTTATCATACTCCACGCTATCACCTCAAGATTTGTAAAAGCCCACCATCTCATTATTTCACCCCACGGGCAATCATCCCCATTTCACGGCATTTCAGTTGAATATGAAATTGTTGACTGTTGAATGAAAATAAAGTTATTTTAAAAAAATGGCTGCAAGACATCGTTGACGATCTGCAAATGGATGCAGCAGCGGCATACCATCTTGCTCACAACCAAGAGGCCTAAAGGAGAGCTGTTTAGGAGGCAATGTTCCACAAGGGACATGCAAATGAATGAATGAATGAATGAATGAGATTAGATTTGGATTAATAGGTGGAGTCTTAGTTACGTAGTTAGACAGTCAATAACAGAGAATATGAGCTAATAATTTGATTGTTCTTTCCCCAAGTTATTGCGTTGTGTGTTGTTCTTTTTAGGACAGTGTAGCTAGTAATTGATTAATAGCTGAATATGTCATTTCTCATGTTGGAAGAGTTCAGTATGTCGACTCTTGAAGTAGAAATGTTTTCACAGTGTGAGATTTTTCAGAAATTGTCAGTATCATTCATTCCTTTGCTTGTCCCTTGCGGAACTTTGCCTCCCAAACAGCACTCCTGTAGGCCTCTCGGTTGTGAGCAAGATGGCCTGCTGCTGATGCATCCATTTCCAGATCATCAACGATGTCTTGCAGCCATCTTCGTTTCGGTCTTCCTCTTTTTCTTTTTCCCATTATGTATCCTTCCAATACGGTCTTCTCTAAAGTATCATGACGTTTAATGTGGCCAAAATATTTAAGTTTTCTCTCTTTAATCCTCTTTACTAGCCAGCCTTCTTCAATATTAAGCTCTTGTAGTATAGATATATTTGTTCTTTTTTGTGTCCACGATATTTGGAGAACTCTTCTATAGCATTTACATTCAAAGGCATTTATGTGCTTCTCAGCTGTTTTGTTAAGTGTCCAGGTCTCACAGGCATATGTTGCGATGGGAAAGATGCATGCCCTTAAAAATCTTATTTTTGTGGTTCTGTCTGCTCCTCTCCACAGATTCTTTATTTGTTTTACTTTCTGAAGAGCAATAGATGTCCTCCTTTTAATTTCCCGCATTGTATCTCCATTATTAGTTAGTAGTGATCCAAGATATTCAAAACTCTCCACTTCTTCCAGTTTTTCCTCACTGATACATATTTCAGCTGCCTTGTCTGTTTTGTCAGTATACATTTTGGTAATTTTGCCTTTGAGATATCTCGCTTCAAAATGGCGAAATACCTCTCGTCGGGAAGTCATGGTCGATTGTTTTCTCCCTTCGTGTGGCAGTTGTTTCCCTTACCTTCGTCACTTACTTCATCCTCATTCTTCCCATCAATAAACTGTTTTGTCTATCAGTCATAACAAACACCAAATGCCTATTTTGGCTTTGCTCTTTTCTTCAACTAGTAGAGTCTTGAGAGTCTGCTAAGTTCAGGTCATTGTTTCTACGTTGTCCTAGTGGTTGGAGTTCGAATGCCTGTGTTACTTTTGTGAATGTTTCTATGTATCTAAAATAGAAACACAGAAGTTTAAAGATCTTCAAAATTAGATTTTTCAAAAGTCTAACAGCTGAAGTAATTCCTCTTACTACAAGAAATAACTCACTAGACAACTTAACATTAAGATGAACGACATGTGTGGCTAACTGCTATCTTGTATCAATTGATGCCGACCAAGGCACAGTCTAATAGTCACACATACATCTTTAGCCGGTGCCAAGTATGGGCATGTATAAAGGAAAATGTTATATTTTACTACTACTACTACTACTACTACTACTACTACTACTACTACTACTACTACTACTACTGCTGCTGCTGCTGCTACTACTACTACTACTACTGCTACTAATACTACTACTACTACTACTACTACTACGACTACTACTACTACTACTACTACGACCACTACTACTGCTGCTACTGCTACTTCTACTAATACTACTACTACGACTACTGCTACTGCTACTACTACTACTACTACGACTACTGCTACTACTACTACTACGACTACTGCTACTACTACTACTACTGCTGCTGCTGCTGCTGCTGCTACTACTACTACTGCTACTAGTACTACTGCTACTACTACTACTATTGTTTCTCGTACCCATGCCTTGTTTATCTTGACGTAAAACTGAACTATGTAACTCTGCCTACGTATAATCCACTTGAAATTATTGAAACCGGCGTATGTTTAGAGAACTTTCTATGTGTGGATATTTCATCTAAAAATTTGTAAGTGAATATAAAAGAGATTAAAATGTGATGAGTGATATGCATGATAGATAATATAGCTTTACATCATTACTGATGTTAAATCAGTTAAGTATTTGTAAAGAAGTTAAAGAAGATGTTATAATGTGAAACTTCTAGACGCCACAACTTTAAGATATTGTGTGCCAGATGTGTACCTAAGAAAAACAGTCACATAATAGAAGTACAAATAAAGACATTTTCAATGGAAAATAATGAAGACATGTTATAGTTTTATTTCTTACGCAGAATGTAATAAACTAAGAACTATAACAAAGGAATAAGCAGTGAAAAGATGTGCAAGCAGACAACAGTAAACTGATAGATGAACCCCAGGACGACACCACAAAAAGCACAGAAATAGAATCGTCCATTCTTACGTAAAGGAAACGAAAAAACATATGGAGATTAAATAATGGTTACCTTCCCTGGGCGATATCAAAGGTTTCAAATGATGATTTGCACATTCTCAATGATATACACTTGGTTAGAAGGGAGTCAAAATAAAAACAAGAAAAACTGAAATAACGATGACAATACTACACATTAAGCACTACGTAATTTATACTATACAGAGGGTATTTTCACATTATTCGTACTACAATTTTCTTGCGAGGTATAGTTGAGGCAGTTCGACGCGGTATCTTGCATGGTTAGTTTAATAAAACCAGAAAATGTGTGTCTTATATTAACAAAGCGAAGTACAGTATATACGAAATAGCTGAAGAAGGACATCATACGAGATTGGACGAGAAGCGAATTCCGCCAGTTTCCCGCCCTTATGGTCACGTGATTTCCGATCCAGAGAAAAGATTCATTCTCTACTCCACTGCCGAATCCACAACACATGAGCTGATCTTAAACCAGCCTGCACAATATTTTTATCCAAATTATCTGTTTAGGATATTTTGATCTAAACTATGCTGGTTGTTTTGCTGTATTTTAGTGCAAGATCTTAGTGTAAGGCCACATAAGTTCAACCACATGGGAATAGATACCACGTGGGCGTCGGTTTAAGGGGAATTTCAAATGTGCTTCAGGCACGTGTTTCATTTAAATAAATTGTTCAGATGTAAACTCTTTCTAGCTTAGGAGATCACTGACAGATTAGATGTGAAATTTATTTAACGAAATCTGAGGTAGTTGTTTATTTATGTTCATTTTTCAATTACATTTACTACATAATGTAGCTTGTAGTTACCTGTCCTAGTGTAGGGGAACGAATGAAGATGTCGAGTGACTGCGAGGGACTGGCGGGAAATATGACCTCAGAGAGAGAGAGAGAGAGAGAGAGAAAGAGAGAGAGAGAGAGATGCATGGCGGCCACTAGCAATGTGTATCAGTTTTATAGGCCGTTGGTAATCGTGAGTACTGAGATAAAAAAAAATCATAGGCCTGCAGTATATACATTAAATAAAGCGACAGATTATGTAATCCCGTTTCAGAGTGTTCAGTAACTAATGAGAGAATGTACACATGTACACATATAACCTGGCGGTGCGAGATATCCTGTAGCTCACATCAACACACCCATCAGTCTTCAAATCTCATACTTGATGACGTACGCCAGAGACTTATTATCCTTTGTTTTATCACATGTAGGTTTAATAACAGATATATTTGACATAGTTGTTTGCTGGAAGACTGACATCACAAGACATTGTTACAGAGAATTGTGGATCCTGAAGCCA
The DNA here is from genome assembly GCA_009760885.1 of Achatina immaculata. Classification (NCBI taxonomy): domain Eukaryota; kingdom Metazoa; phylum Mollusca; class Gastropoda; order Stylommatophora; family Achatinidae; genus Lissachatina; species Lissachatina immaculata. The sequence goes on along the minus strand of CM019704.1, from coordinate 39,848,529 downwards.
CTGAGAGCCCAAAGACTCAAAGACAATGAAGAACTTCAAGTGGGTGTGTAGTGCTCTCAAAGAATGGGTGCGAGAGAATATACGGAAATTACCAGACCGCTGGCAACCGTGCACTGACCTTCGGGGTGAGCACTGCGCACGTCCACGGTTGAGTATTACAGGTAGGTCTACCTCATTTCTTAGTGATCCTCGTATAGCAAGCCAGTTTTTTTTCTAAAAGGTTATCCAAGTCACAAAAACTATGTAACTCTGCCTACGTATAATCCACTTGAAATTATTGAAACCGGCGTATGTTTAGAGAACTTTCTATGTGTGGATATTTCATCTAAAAATTTGTAAGTGAATATAAAAGAGATTAAAATGTGATGAGTGATATGCATGATAGATAATATAGCTTTACATCATTACTGATGTTAAATCAGTTAAGTATTTGTAAAGAAGTTAAAGAAGATGTTATAATGTGAAACTTCTAGACGCCACAACTTTAAGATATTGTGTGCCAGATGTGTACCTAAGAAAAACAGTCACATAATAGAAGTACAAATAAAGACATTTTCAATGGAAAATAATGAAGACATGTTATAGTTTTATTTCTTACGCAGAATGTAATAAACTAAGAACTATAACAAAGGAATAAGCAGTGAAAAGATGTGCAAGCAGACAACAGTAAACTGATAGATGAACCCCAGGACGACACCACAAAAAGCACAGAAATAGAATCGTCCATTCTTACGTAAAGGAAACGAAAAAACATATGGAGATTAAATAATGGTTACCTTCCCTGGGCGATATCAAAGGTTTCAAATGATGATTTGCACATTCTCAATGATATACACTTGGTTAGAAGGGAGTCAAAATAAAAACAAGAAAAACTGAAATAACGATGACAATACTACACATTAAGCACTACGTAATTTATACTATACAGAGGGTATTTTCACATTATTCGTACTACAATTTTCTTGCGAGGTATAGTTGAGGCAGTTCGACGCGGTATCTTGCATGGTTAGTTTAATAAAACCAGAAAATGTGTGTCTTATATTAACAAAGCGAAGTACAGTATATACGAAATAGCTGAAGAAGGACATCATACGAGATTGGACGAGAAGCGAATTCCGCCAGTTTCCCGCCCTTATGGTCACGTGATTTCCGATCCAGAGAAAAGATTCATTCTCTACTCCACTGCCGAATCCACAACACATGAGCTGATCTTAAACCAGCCTGCACAATATTTTTATCCAAATTATCTGTTTAGGATATTTTGATCTAAACTATGCTGGTTGTTTTGCTGTATTTTAGTGCAAGATCTTAGTGTAAGGCCACATAAGTTCAACCACATGGGAATAGATACCACGTGGGCGTCGGTTTAAGGGGAATTTCAAATGTGCTTCAGGCACGTGTTTCATTTAAATAAATTGTTCAGATGTAAACTCTTTCTAGCTTAGGAGATCACTGACAGATTAGATGTGAAATTTATTTAACGAAATCTGAGGTAGTTGTTTATTTATGTTCATTTTTCAATTACATTTACTACATAATGTAGCTTGTAGTTACCTGTCCTAGTGTAGGGGAACGAATGAAGATGTCGAGTGACTGCGAGGGACTGGCGGGAAATATGACCTCAGAGAGAGAGAGAGAGAGAGAGAGAAAGAGAGAGAGAGAGAGATGCATGGCGGCCACTAGCAATGTGTATCAGTTTTATAGGCCGTTGGTAATCGTGAGTACTGAGATAAAAAAAAATCATAGGCCTGCAGTATATACATTAAATAAAGCGACAGATTATGTAATCCCGTTTCAGAGTGTTCAGTAACTAATGAGAGAATGTACACATGTACACATATAACCTGGCGGTGCGAGATATCCTGTAGCTCACATCAACACACCCATCAGTCTTCAAATCTCATACTTGATGACGTACGCCAGAGACTTATTATCCTTTGTTTTATCACATGTAGGTTTAATAACAGATATATTTGACATAGTTGTTTGCTGGAAGACTGACATCACAAGACATTGTTACAGAGAATTGTGGATCCTGAAGCCACTGAGAGCCCAAAGACTCAAAGACAATGAAGAACTTCAAGTGGGTGTGTAGTGCTCTCAAAGAATGGGTGCGAGAGAATATACGGAAATTACCAGACCGCTGGCAACCGTGCACTGACCTTCGGGGTGAGCACTGCGCACGTCCACGGTTGAGTATTACAGGTAGGTCTACCTCATTTCTTAGTGATCCTCGTATAGCAAGCCAGTTTTTTTTCTAAAAGGTTATCCAAGTCACAAAAACTATGAAAAGGCAAATAAACCATATAAACTAATACGAAACATAATTCTTATGTATCTCAAATAAATCTCAATCACATTAATAAATGAGAAAAAATATTAAACTCAGAGAGTTTACTTTCACCTTATAATGGGCTACCAGAGAGTTCACTTTCACCTTATAATGGGCTACCAGAGAGTTCACTTTCACCTTATAATGAGCTACCAGAGAGTTTACTTTCACCTTATAATTGGCTACCAGAGAGTTTACTTTCTCCTTATAATTGGCTACCAGAGAGTTTACTTTCTCCTTATAATAGGCTACCAGAGAGTTTACTTTCACCTTATAATGAGCTACCCGAGAGTTTACTTTCACCTTATAATAGGCTACCAGAGAGTTTACTTTCACCTTATAATTGGCTACCAGAGAGTTTACTTTCACCTTATAATGAGCTACCAGAGAGTTTACTTTCACCTTATAATTGGCTACCAGAGAGTTTACTTTCACCTTATAATGAGCTACCAGAGAGTTTACTTTCACCTTATAATGAGCTACCAGAGAGTTTACTTTCTCCTTATAATAGGCTAACAGAGACTTTACTTTCTCCTTATAATAGGCTACCAGAGAGTTTACTTTCACCTTATAATTGGCTACCAGAGACTTTACTTTCTCCTTATAATAGGCTACCAGAGAGTTTACTTTCACCTTATAATTGGTTACCAGAGACTTTACTTTCTCCTTATAATAGGCTACCAGAGAGTTTACTTTCACCTTATAATAGGTTACCAGAGAGTTTACTTTCACCTTATAATTGGTTACCAGAGAGTTTACTTTCTCCTTATAATAGGTTACCAGAGAGTTTACTTTCTCCTTATAATAGGTTACCAGAGAGTTTACTTTCACCTTATAACAACAACAACAACAACAACAACAACAACAACAACAACAACAACAACAACAACAACAACAACAACAACAACAACAACAACAACAACAACAACAACAACAACAACAACAACAACAACAACAACAACAACAACAACAACAACAACAACAACAACAACAACAACAACAACAACAACAACAACAACAACAACAACAACAACAACAACAACAACAACAACAACAACAACAACAACAACAACAACAACAACAACAACAACAACAACAACAACAACAACAACAACAACAACAACAACAACAACAACAACAACAACAACAACAACAACAACAACAACAACAACAACAACAACAACAACAACAACAACAACAACAACAACAACAACAACAACAACAACAACAACAACAACAACAACAACAACAACAACAACAACAACAACAACAACAACAACAACAACAACAACAACAACAACAACAACAACAACAACAACAACAACAACAACAACAACAACAACAACAACAACAACAACAACAACAACAACAACAACAACAACAACAACAACAACAACAACAACAACAACAACAACAACAACAACAACAACAACAACAACAACAACAACAACAACAACAACAACAACAACAACAACAACAACAACAACAACAACAACAACAACAACAACAACAACAACAACAACAACAACAACAACAACAACAACAACAACAACAACAACAACAACAGAATACAAACATTAACAACAACAAGGTACTACCCAAAGCACAGGTGGATGAACTTCACTGAATGGCTCAGTTTAACATTTAAGTGAGCGTGGAACATTTTCAACAACTGAGAGAGAGAAAAGAATAGTCTTACACTTTCCATATAATATTGTTTTATACATTCATTCATTAAACCGAATTTTTGGAAATATACGCCTGTAGTGTCTTAAGATACAAACATTAAATCTTTAATACAAGATGCACGCTGCGTATTATAAGAAATCTGCAGCTCTCTGTGACGGTAAACAGTTATCTGGCATCTTTACAAACAAACAAAAAGATGATAGCAAAGACAGATAATATAATTTGACCGTGGTGGTGCCCATAAATTTTCCTGAAAAGCATTCTCCTTAATATCAAAGGCTAGATGCACTCAATATTCACAAAGTAAGATCTACAACTTCTAATTTGGATTACACACTGAAAGGTATATGAGGCATACACATGTTACAAACTAACTGATGAGTCTTATCTTTACATTGGCTAGTGATTACTTTCAATATCTTTGACAATTTTTGAAGATAACTCACTGGATTAAAAAGCTATACTTTCACCTTATAATGAGCTACCAGAGAGTTTACTTTCACCTTATAATGGACTACCAGAGAGTTTACTTTCACCTTATAATGGACTACCAGAGAGTTTACTTTCACCTTATAATGGACTACCAGAGAGTTTACTTTCACCTTATAATGAGCTACCAGAGAGTTTACTTTCACCTTATAATGAGCTACCAGATACTTCTGTCTTTATTCGTTAATTTTCACATGGAAACTGAAGATTATTTCCTTTTATTTATTTATTCTTTCAAACAGCTCATTTTTCTGATTACAAGAAATTCCTCCATAAAAATTTAGATCCACTTGTTGAAAAGTATTGATAAAAATGTTGTTTTTTTTTTGTATATGTTACTGAACCTGAAAGGGACTTCCTCTTGGCATGGAAAAATATTTTTCTTGACCTTAATTTATTTCGAAAGAGATCACTTGTTAAATAAGAATTAACGATGAATAAAAATATAATAGAATGAAAGAATATCAGTCAACAAAAACTTATGTCAACATTTTCAGTCTTTGCGAACAACCTAGTAAAAACAACAACAACAACAACAACAACAGAATACAAACATTAACAACAACAAGGTACTACCCAAAGCACAGGTGGATGAACTTCACTGAATGGCTCAGTTTAACATTTAAGTGAGCGTGGAACATTTTCAACAACTGAGAGAGAGAAAAGAATAGTCTTACACTTTCCATATAATATTGTTTTATACATTCATTCATTAAACCGAATTTTTGGAAATATACGCCTGTAGTGTCTTAAGATACAAACATTAAATCTTTAATACAAGATGCACGCTGCGTATTATAAGAAATCTGCAGCTCTCTGTGACGGTAAACAGTTATCTGGCATCTTTACAAACAAACAAAAAGATGATAGCAAAGACAGATAATATAATTTGACCGTGGTGGTGCCCATAAATTTTCCTGAAAAGCATTCTCCTTAATATCAAAGGCTAGATGCACTCAATATTCACAAAGTAAGATCTACAACTTCTAATTTGGATTACACACTGAAAGGTATATGAGGCATACACATGTTACAAACTAACTGATGAGTCTTATCTTTACATTGGCTAGTGATTACTTTCAATATCTTTGACAATTTTTGAAGATAACTCACTGGATTAAAAAGCTATACATTCACAATATTTTTTTAAAGCAAGTGCATTTTATTGTTTCGTTGATTAACATTTCTGTTATTTCTTGGTTCCAAATTATCCTTATATCTCAGTCAATCAGTCAGTCATTTGCATGCCCTTTGCGGAATTGTGCCTCCTTAACATCTCCTGTAGGCCTTTCGGTTGTAAGCAAGATGCCCTGCTGCTGATGCATTCATTTGCAGACTATGAACGATGTCTTGCAGCCATTTTCACAATGGTCTTCCTCTATTTCTTTTCCCATTATGTACCTTTCCAAGACTGTCTTTTCTAGATTATCATGACGTTTAATATGTCAAAATTTTAAAGTTTTCTCTGTTTACTCTTCCTTACTAGCTAACGCTCTTCAATACTACGTTCTTGTAGTATGGATATATTTGTTGTTTTTGTGTCCATAATATTTGAAGGACGCGTCTGTAACATTTACATTCAAAGGCAGTAAGTGTTTCTCAGCTGTTTTTAAGTGTGCAGGTCTCACAGGCATATGTTGCGACGGGAAAGATGCGTGCCCTTAAAAATCTTCGTACTGTCTCATATCATATATTTACAGATCACGTTATAAAATGTATATCTTTTCATCCTTAATGACACAGTAAAAACGTTTCATGTAATATTTACTTAGATGTTCAGGGAAAACCACAGAAAAACAACAACAACAACAACAACAACAGAATACAAACATTAACAACAACAAGGTACTACCCAAAGCACAGGTGGATGAACTTCACTGAATGGCTCAGTTTAACATTTAAGTGAGCGTGGAACATTTTCAACAACTGAGAGAGAGAAAAGAATAGTCTTACACTTTCCATATAATATTGTTTTATACATTCATTCATTAAACCGAATTTTTGGAAATATACGCCTGTAGTGTCTTAAGATACAAACATTAAATCTTTAATACAAGATGCACGCTGCGTATTATAAGAAATCTGCAGCTCTCTGTGACGGTAAACAGTTATCTGGCATCTTTACAAACAAACAAAAAGATGATAGCAAAGACAGATAATATAATTTGACCGTGGTGGTGCCCATAAATTTTCCTGAAAAGCATTCTCCTTAATATCAAAGGCTAGATGCACTCAATATTCACAAAGTAAGATCTACAACTTCTAATTTGGATTACACACTGAAAGGTATATGAGGCATACACATGTTACAAACTAACTGATGAGTCTTATCTTTACATTGGCTAGTGATTACTTTCAATATCTTTGACAATTTTTGAAGATAACTCACTGGATTAAAAAGCTATACATTCACAATATTTTTTTAAAGCAAGTGCATTTTATTGTTTCGTTGATTAACATTTCTGTTATTTCTTGGTTCCAAATTATCCTTATATCTCAGTCAATCAGTCAGTCATTTGCATGCCCTTTGCGGAATTGTGCCTCCTTAACATCTCTCCTGTAGGCCTTTCGGTTGTAAGCAAGATGCCCTGCTGCTGATGCATTCATTTGCAGACTATGAACGATGTCTTGCAGCCATTTTCACAATGGTCTTCCTCTATTTCTTTTTCCCATTATGTACCTTTCCAAGACTGTCTTTTCTAGATTATCATGACGTTTAATATGTCAAAATTTTAAAGTTTTCTCTGTTTACTCTTCCTTACTAGCTAACGCTCTTCAATACTACGTTCTTGTAGTATGGATATATTTGTTGTTTTTTGTGTCCATAATATTTGAAGGACGCGTCTGTAACATTTACATTCAAAGGCAGTAAGTGTTTCTCAGCTGTTTTTTAAGTGTGCAGGTCTCACAGGCATATGTTGCGACGGGAAAGATGCGTGCCCTTAAAAATCTTCGTACTGTCTCATATCATATATTTACAGATCACGTTATAAAATGTATATCTTTTCATCCTTAATGACACAGTAAAAACGTTTCATGTAATATTTACTTAGATGTTCAGGGAAAACCACAGAAAAACGACTACAGCCAATATCTGAATCACAATTTAAACGACACTGAAGTGGGACTTTGAAAACTTGGAAAATGTACAATCTTCTCTCTGAGACAACTAACAGAAAAATGAGCTAAAACATACGTAAAATATGTAATTATCCCACAATTTATCGGCATAGTAACCAAACTCTTGAAATAATCCCGTTAAACTCACAGCGCTCTTCATAAAACTAGCTACTGCAGTCACATAAAAGGAAGAAGTATAGAAGAACATTTACAGCCACATAAAAGGAAGAAGTGTAGAAGAACATTTACAGCCACATAAAAAGAAGAAGTATAGAACATCTACAGCCACGTAAAAGGAAGAAGTATAGAAAAATACCTACAGCCACATAAAAGGACGAAGTATAGAACACGTACAGCCTAAAATTAGCATGCTTAAAACACAGCATGAAAATCCAAAATAGGAAAAATCTTGTTAGAGACGAAATTCCAATGAAGAACTTTCTGGACAATAAACCTCTGAAACGATTGGAGCATTTCATATACCCCAAACAAAGGTAACCTTAATATCAGTCGTGTCAAAAGTATTTTGCAAGGTCATTTTGAATAGACTCAAAGATATAGTAGATACTGCAATGAGAGAAGAACAAGCAGGATTTCGAAAAGGGAGAAGCTGTCTCGACCAGATCTTTACTCTCAGAATAATACTTGAAGAACATATTGAAAAGCAGAAACCATTAATACTGAACTTCATAGATTTTAAAAAGGCATTTGATAGCATACACAGAGATTCATTATGGAGAATTTTAAGTCTATATGGAATACCATCTAAATTGTCAACATCATTAAGGACCTCTACAATGGATATGTTTGTACAGTCAAGACAGAAGAAGGGATGAGTGAATGGTTCCAGACTGAAACAGGCGTGAAACAAGGATGTATACTGTCTCCTTTACTTTTTGGGATTACAATAGATTTCATAAGGAAAAAATGCTGCACAGGTAACACAGGTATTGACTGGGTACATGGGACCCAACTAGAAGATCTTGATTTTGCTGATGATATAACTGTTATCAGTAATAATGTGAACTCCATGCACGAAAAAACAGATAGCCTGTCTTCACTGGCTAGCAAATTAGGACTTGAAATTAACAAGGACAAAACAAAAATATTGAAAATTCCTCTCAATCAAAATGGAAAAATAGACATGGAAGGGACAGATATTGAAGAAGTCAATCAATTTGCATACCTTGGCAGCTACATAGACCAGGATGGTGACACTAGAAAGGAAGTTAGGATCAGAATTGCAAAAGCAGCATCAATCTTCAACAAACTTGAGAACATATAGAGTTCAAAAGTTATATGCACAAAAACCAAGTTAAGACTATGCAATTCAAATATAATATCCACCCTTATTTATGCATGCGAAAGCTGGAATACAACTAAAGAAATAGAAAAGAAATTAGACTCTTTTGAAAACAAATGCATAAGGAAAATACTCGGCATCAAGTGAAACGAATTCAAGAACAATACAGAGATAAGACAGATGACTGAACAACAACCAGTCTCATGGGTGATCAGGAAAAGGAGATGGACATATGTTGGTCACTTGATGAGAAGAAATGATCAGAGAATCCCAAAACAAGCTATCAAGTGGAACACAACAGGCCGAAGAAAAAGAGGCAGACCGCGTGAAACTCTGAAGAGGACATTATTAAGAGAGGCCAAATTAACAGGCATAAAATCCTTTGATGAGATTGAACGACTCGCCGAAGACAGGAAAAATTGGCGAACTACTTTGCGAGCCCTATGTGACGTTTAACGGCACGGGAAGGATATAAGATATAAGAAACAAGGGTAATGAAGACGTGGATAGATGGCTGAATTTCAACTTCCTAGGAAGAATAATCTTTCGTGAAGAACAATATCGAGAATAGATTCAGTAAAACAAATCAGGTCATTCGAGTACTGACACTTTTCATGAAAAACACAAGTAATGCACAAAGAAAGAAAAGTCTTTATTTACTATCACTTATGTTTTCTTTAACATTTATAATAAAAATATATGTGATATATTATTATTTGACAGCTGTGTTTTTAAAAACACTTTTCTTCAAATATATCATCTTGGAATCTAAACATGTTATATTTATATGAAATTGTGTCTCTCCTTGTTCTCTTTACGGCTCTAAATTTCTTCCCTTCTTGTACCACTGTCTTCAACACTACCGCCCTGTAGGACATATTTTGGCGAGGTTCAGTTAAAATATTTTCTTTCTTTTTTTTCCTAAGCAAGCTACTTTAGCCCGTTATATAATTTTAAAAGTTACTTCTCTTCAGACGAAGTGTCATTTTAAAATATTTAATTTTCTTATGAAGTGTTTTGCTTTCTCTTTTATGTTTATAAAATGTTACTTAGCTGAAACACAATAGTTTTTTGCATCTTTGATTTAGATATTCACATTGTTACATCTAAAATATTGCTACGAGTAATCACAGCTAATGTCAGCAACAAAGACTTTGATGTTTAAACTTGTTGTTTGTTACATTTCTGCTATTCTGAACATCAAAGACGAGTCTTGGGAATAAAAAAAAAACCAGCTGATAGAGGAAATTAATGGTTGAATTTCTTGTAAAGGAGGATAAAAATGAGCTACAATCATTCCGCTATTTAGAAAAGTTCAAAAATAATATCAAATGTAAAACGACTGGCACAATAAATTGTCTTTAAAAAGAAAAAAAAATGAACTAATTCAGTTCAGAAGAGAAAGAAAAAGTAAATCTGATATATTAAAATAACTCGATTAAACGGCAAAGATGTGAAAGAAGTCAGTAAATTAAAGTCTTTCATCATATCCGTCAAACAACGAAATCTGAAAACTGACTTCCAAATGTGACCGCCTTGTTATTCTATTTCCTGCTTTGATGGTGTACAATACAGGCTGACTCTATTGATTTTCTGTAACTGCTATTAACTTTTTTTCTACATCTGTCGTTCCATTCAATTCAAGTGCCGTGCCGCATGGCGTAGGCGATCATTTCTCCCTACAATTCCCTCTCTTTAAACTTTATGAGATCTGCAGGTGAATTTCCATCTGTCGTTATTGTGGAGTCTCTTTAGAACTTACGGTTCATAGTTCATGTTACTGAGATCGCTGTGTTAGAACAGCTGTTCAGAGTGTCAAGCTCATCATTCTTTTTGTCAGAAACAAAGCACATTCTAATCCTGTGACAGCAAACTGTAATGTCCTAGTACACTAAACTGACTGTGTCGTATTATTGAACTCATATAATACACTGGCTCATATAATAATACACTATGAAGTATTAATGTAATGTACTCACACAATATAATGACTGTACAGTTCAGCCAAATATAATTTATTTGCTGTGCTGCCTTAGGTTTCCCCTTATGTACTTTTTCACGTCTAGAATGTAATTCTCACTGAAACAAGAAGAAACTATGTCTTAATAAGTACATTTAGAAGTCATACAGTTTAGTCAACCTTCATTCAAAGGGGTAAAAAATGAAACATGGAAAAATCTTACTGATCAAGCGCGAAATTTGTGAGATAAAGTGAGCGGTAAGTTGATTTTTAAAAATTTCATAATGTGACATAGATTGTTTATCACACTCTAGTGCCGGCAGCTGCTTACATCGCCAACTCACCTTCAAAGGCGCCAAATGTTTTGGACGTCAAGGATCTGATTATATCGAGTCATAAATATATTATCTCTGAAGTTCAAAGTTAAGACCCCAGCTTCAGGGCATTCAGGACAACCCCATATATACTCCGCCGTATGCTGCAGCATCCAAGAGTATGTTTGCTGATAGTTCCTGTCAAGTGTTGGTTGTTTACAATCCGTTTTCTACCTCACAGTTCAGATTTCCTTCCAGCAACTTTAATTTGTCCTAGCTCCTGCAGTCTCTTCACTGTTACATTGCTCTTTAATCCTGCTCTTCATTTTCCCGTAGTCTATGTAATGCAGCCTTAGCAATGTACCCCTTATCCATTGTCAGTCTGCCATTTATCTTAGCCTGTCCAGCAAGTCTATCTGCCACATCATTGCCATATACTCCTGCATGTCCCAGAAATTAAGCCACGTTAGGCTCATCAGTTGCCTTGCTTAACATATGAATACATTCTTTGTAAGCAAATTCTGAATCTTACGAATTGTGTGAACCCGTCACATTTAGTTCAGAAGAGACTGGTATAACTGTCCTAGCTGTGTCCCAAGTAAAACAGAACTTGTTCTTGGTAGATTTACTGGCAGACTTCTCTGCCGGATTCTTCGTTTCCCAGTGTAAGTTACAGTTCAAGACAGTTTCGTTACAACAATCTCCCATCTACGTTGTCGTGAAGCAACCAAAGATTTAAATCATTACTGTGGAGAAGGGAAAGTTGACTGTCCAAAGAAAAATCAATCATTAACAAGAAATGACACACTCTTAACATCAAGTAAAGACCAAAAGCAAAGATGGGCCGAACACTTCCAAGAATTACTTAATCTACCACATCCAAAAGAACTGATAGACCTTGGAATTGATTTAACATTCCCACAACTAAGTGTAAACATAAATGAAATTACATTGGATGAAATTGAAACAGCAGTGAATCTAACGGCTAACAACAAAGCTGCAGGTGAAGATGAAATAACACCAGAAATGTTAAAAGTGATTAATATAGACAACATGAAACAACCACAGAGGTATTCCATAAAGTTTGGAAAGAAGAAAAAGTCCCTTCTAAATGGAAAAAAAGAATCATTGTTAAAATATTGAAAAAAGGCAACCTTAGCGATTGCAACAACTGGAGAAGAGTAACCTTAGTACCAGTTGTGACAAAAGTATTTTGCAAAGTTATTCTGAAAAGAATTCAAGATATAGTGAATGCTGCAATGAGAGAAGAACAGGCAAGAATTCGAAAAAGGGAGAGGCTGTCTCGACCAGATCTTTAAGAATCATACTTGAAGAACATATTGAAAGCAAAGATCGTTAATCCAGAACTTCATAGTCTTTAAAAAGGGATTTGATAGCTTACAAAGAGAATCATTATGGAGGATTATAAGAATATATGGAATACCATCTAAGACTGTCAACATCATTAGTACCCTCTAAAATGGATATGTTTGTGCAGTCAATACAGACGAAGGAATGAGTGAATGGTTCCAGACTGAAACAGGCGTGAAACAAGGATGTATATTAAACTCCCTTGCTTTTTGGAATTGCCATATACTTCATAACGAAAAATTGTTGCAAAATTAAAACGGGCATTGATTGGGTACGTGAGATCCAACTGGAAGATCTTGATTTTGCAGATGACATAGGTCTTATCAGCGACAATATGAATTCAATGCAAGTAAAAACAGATACCATGTCTTCAATGGCCATTAAAATAGGACTTGAAATTAACAAGGATAAAACAAAAATAATGAAGGTTCTCATTAACGACGAAGGACAAATATACGTAGAAGGAACAGCTGTTTAAGAAGTAAACCATTCATCATATCTCGGCAGCTATATAGACAACAATGGTGACACCAGAAAAAAAGTTAGAATTCGAATTGCCAAAGCAGCATTGACTTTCAAGAATCTTGAGAACATATGGCATTCAAAAGTTATCAGCACAAAAACCAAGTTAAGATTATTCAGTTCAAATGTAATATCCACCCTTATTTATGCATGCGAAAGCTGGAAAACAACTAAAGAAATAGACAAGAAATTAGACTCTTTAGAAAACAAATGCCTAAGCAAAATACTCGGTATAAAGTGGAATGAATTCAAGAACAACGCAGAGATCAGATAGATAAGCAAACAACAACCTGTCTTATGGTTGATCAGAAAAAGAAGGAAGACATATGTCGGTCATGTGATGAGAAGAAACAATCAGAGAATCTCCAAACAAGCTGTCAAATGGAACACAAGAGGCCGAAGAAAAAGAGATCGAGCACGTGAAACTTTAAAGAGGACATTGTAAAGAGAAGTCATCTCAGTGAGCATAACATCCCTTGCTGAGATTGAAAAACTCGTCGAAGACAGGATATTTTGGCGAACTACCATGTGGGCTTTATGTAACATTTAACGATACGGGAAGGATGTCAGATGTAAGTCTTGGTAGGGTACATAATGAGAAAAAAAAGACAGGAATACAAAGGCGGAGATGGCTGCAAGACATCGTTGATAATCTGCAAACTGTTGCATCAACAGCAAAGCATCTTGGTTACCTACAGGAGAGCTGCTAAGGAGGCAAAGTTCCGTATTGGACATGCAAATGACTGACTGACGGAGTCTTATCATTCTCGCAGTGTCCTGATCCTTGCCATCGATGTTCGCAGATTCCCAAAATGTGGATCCCAGTTCTTTTCATCTTGTCACTTATTATTTGATACTTTCCTTCATACATACTTCTTTCATTCCGTGTTCCTACTCTTATTTTTCTTTTTAGTTTGATGCAGGGGTTTTCCTTAGTAACACCGTCAGGATTTTGTCTATCATTACAATTATTAGTACTGAGCTCTGTCTCACACTCTTCCCCAGTGTTGAAATTGGATCTATCTGGCCTGGGGGGGGGGGGGTGGACTCGCCACCAGAACTTTTTCATGTCTGACTGACTTTCCATGTTGCTGTTGGGTTTCCTGGTATATTTCCAGAAAACAGAAATTGCCGGTTACGTGGTAGAAATATATGCGGAACATAGTTCCCTGAGAGACTTTATGTTATTTAATTTCCACATAACATTCGCGGAAGAAACTACATCTCTGGTGAATCTTTGCATTGATTTGTACATTGTTCATGATGTACGAGGCGGCATCGGAAAGTACACATTCTGTATTTGCTGTACCACACCACTCAATGAGTACTGTACTGTACTGTACTTGCTGGCATGCACAGATCAGCGGAATTCCGTTTGATCTGTCACATATCCTGAACCGGGAGTTGGGCATAAGGCTAACATCCTTATCCTAGGACCCATCTAGAGGCGATTCTGGGTGTGGAAAAAAATGAAGGTCATTATTCCTAAGCCTGCTGAGTCAATGAACCTCTACATTGATCACAACCTTCATGAAATCTACAAGCTTCGCCTTCCCCGTGTACGACACTCTAACCTGACCCCCGGGAAGCAGCGTCCACTTTCACAACTCCAGCGTAGACGAGATATCGTGATCAAGTGTGCAGACAAGGGAGGGGACATTGTTTGTTGGAAGAAAAAAAAAAAGAATTACACACCCAGGAGGCCATGGGTCAGCTGAGCAACCCAAAATTCTATGGCCTTTGACCTCAAGATCCGACTCTGGCAAACAATCATCCATGTGACTGGTCTTTCTTCCACTGCTACTCAATTTGGTATCCATGACAGCTGTTTAGGGAAGCCGTCCTTGTATCTGCTTCCTCAGATACATAAACCAGGCAACCCAGACAGAACCCCTAGCCTGACCACATTTACTGCATCCTCACTCTTGATGCACTTTCCTTGTACACACCCATCTCTCACGTGATGTTTCTGAATAGCAGACATCATCATTCTGTTCCTGCGTCCAGTATTATATGCCTTGTACAACTTGTCTTTGAACTGAACTCGTCTGAATTCAGTGGTCTATATTTTGATCATAATAGCTGTGTGACAATGGGCAGCGAATTGGGTCCTAGCTGCGCAATTCTGTTCATGGACTATTTCGAGCACAGAGTTTTGAAATCCTTTAGACGATCTTTTCCAGCCTTCTGTAGACGCTACATTGATGACGGCATCGGTGTCATATCTATACCAGAGAAGGATTTCGACATCTTTGTTGCTTTCGTTAATAAGTTAAGTCCGGTTATTTCTTTCACCTCCCATTTCTCTTCAACTTTTGTCAGTTTTCCTGACATTGCCGTCGCTATCGGTCCTTCAGTACTTACTACTTCTGTCTGCTATAAAACTACTGACTCTCACAGCTATCTCTTGTACTCCTCCTCTCACCCTAGATTGTGTAAGGTCTCTGTTTCGTCTTATCAGTTTCTTAGGTTCGACGTTTGTGTACTGAAGATTTTGATTTCCATGATCAAGCTCACAGAAGGCTGGATTTCCTTCCCACCGCGATTCTTCAAGGCTTGTTCTCACTTCGTCTTTGAACGGCATCAGCAATAAGTTCCGTCAACAAGCCCTCACTCCTAAATCACCCTGTATCTCGGACAGAGTGAAATTGGTACTCACGCACCACCCCCATAGTTTGTCAGTTAAGGACATCTTGTTTCGCTATCTCCATTTCCTCTAGACCGAGCCAGGTACACGTGAACTCACTGATGGTCTAGAGACGGTACAAGAACCTAAACATTTCTATTACATGTACGGTAACCTGCTACTGTTCATCCAATGTACGCTTTCGGAAAGCTCTAGAACATCGCCCTTTTTCCAACCCGGCTGTCTCCTCCGAGCTGGAATTAACATTAATTTCGACTTCCTTTAAACTTCTTTAGATTTCCGCCTACTTTCTGCTATTCATGCTCTAGCTTCTTGTGCTAGTCCCGCTCACGTCTCTGCAGTTTATCATTCCTAGGTTTCAGCTTTATCTTCCAGCCCTCTCCTTCATCTGTTGCAGCTGTAAAGTATTTAAAGCTTCCTTGTCTTTTCCTTATTCCCCCACACCTACCCCATATTTTTTATTGCCTTCTTTCGAAGTGTTAGATACCAAAACGTTACGTTTTTTTATCTATTTTCCGTGTTTATTTGTGTTGTGTTGTTCTTGTATGTAATGCTTGAAAAAGGTTGCCGCCGAAAGATTAGATGTTATATATTACTTTCTTATTTTCTGCCACATCTGTTTCTCTTGCAATTCCTCACTCCCTCTGTTCTTTTGTACAGCTGAACCATACTCCTCTATCTATCTTTATTACCAGAACCAGTTTTACTGCAGTTGCCCCTCTTTTATCTCTGTTAGGCACTTGCCACGTGTACAGTTTGTACACACTCGGTGTTTTTATCTTGTGTTAGACCATTCTGAGACAGTTACAAAGACCAGCAAATTCCAGAAACGCGCTTGTATCAAATTTTCCCCAAAGCTCTGCAAATCTGATACGAAGACGTTCTAAATATACTTCTTTAGTCTATTTGCGAACAGCTCTTAGGTCTAGCACAGGTTTTAGAATGGTGGGTGAATTTCAAGATCGGTCGAGAATCTATTCAAGGCTAACCTTCAAGGAGACCAATCACCAGGAGAAAAACTATAAAAAGTGAAAAAAAAATTAGCCAGCTCATCCATCATGACCGCTGCCGAACAATCCATCTGCTCCCTCACATGACTCGAATCAGTTTTAGAATCTTCGAGAAAATGTGTCACGTTGCTGCAATGAGGGTTTCCTGATTGTTAACCCGCGAACAGAAACAACTGATTCTTCAGCTGTACTTTGGTAACAATGACACAACTTTCATCTAGAGGATCATCAATTTACACTTATGAGTACTATCCACAGACACAAAAATAGTTGTTGCAGTGGAAGAGTATACAGCCATTAGAACTAAAGACGGTGCGGCAGGTAAAGGGTGCAACAAACATCATGCTCATTTTATAAGTCAAGAGCATCGTTCACTGAGAAATTGATCTTTCCGGGAGAACGATGAATTCTGACTTTTACTGTGAATTTCTGAGACGGTTGAAAGAACATCTGTACGAAAAAGAGCAGATCTGTGGCGAAACCGCAAATGATATTTTCAAAACGGCAACGCGCAACGAGGTGACGCAGTTGGACAGAAAACAACTTGATGGTTATTCCACAACCTCAGTGCTCCCCTGACGTAACTCTTATGAAGCTGACGTTTTCCTAAACTTGACACTGAAATGTGCCACTACGATTAAAGAAATGAAATACCCGCAAAATCCTAGATAGCATCGGATGACATTCACAAAGTGACTTCAGTGATGCTTCTGCGGGATGAAAGAGGCGCAGGGATCGCTGTGTATGTTTCAAGAGTATGATTGTTTTAAAGGAGATGGCGACCAGTTTTAATAAGGAAAGAATTTATTTATTTTCTGATCCACGTCGGGAATTTTTGAAAACTTTCGTAATTTTATATAATGAGATAGGCTCGATATACTCTTTAAGAATGTATTTTCTGACATGTTCTATAATATTACATTTTGGTGTTTAATTCGAAACATTTCATCCTACTTACTGTCCATTTTATTACATTTCTACCACAGCAGTTATGTGTCCCAAGTGAAGACAGTGTCAAGGACGGACGTAATCTTGTACATACATCCTGGAGATAAAATGAATAATCTCACTGACGCTGCTTCTGTGAACTTTTACTTTGACCTGTATATAATCTTGTTAGCAGGACCTGTTTTCTCCTTTTCTGGAGTGTCAACAAACATAGTTAACATTGTTGTTTATTATAAGAGCGGGATTAAGGACAGTGTTACAGTCACATTTGTCGCTTTATCTCTGTGGGAGATGGTTTTTTGTTTACTAAATATGACAGGTTCATTTTGCTATATAATAGAACGTTACTTCCCCGTGGAAAGTGTGAATATGATACTTATTGGGACTCTCTACTGCTTTTATCCTATAGGTTTATTTCATAGCGTAGCTAATATAGTTACCGTGTACTTGTCTACAGAAAGATGCATGTGTGTGTTGATACCACTGAAGATCAAAGGATTATTTACCAAATCTGGCTCGATATATCTTAATATATCATTTCTCCTTATCTGTACGGTTTGCATAACCCCAATGTGGACAACCCAAGGTCTACAATGGGGATTGGACCCAACTGTTAATCGTACTAGATGGATGATGTGGATGGCAGAAAACAGACTTGAAGTTTCTTCATTTTCTTTATACTTTTATACAGTGGTCATACCACCATTAACACAAATTATAATAATGATTGAATCCATATTCATGGTCTATGCCGCCAGAGTTCAGTCTAGACTTTCAGCTACGAGTTTAACTGCTTCAGGTAATGGTGCCAGTGGTGTAAGCAGGAGGAGAAAGTCGTCAAGAATGACCAAACTTATCATTTGGAAGAATGTCATATTTTTGATGCACTACTTTCCTTGGTTTCTGCGCTGTATGGAGGACATTGCACCTGAATCTGACGTGGTTAAAAATAACAAAGATCTCCTGAAGGCATTTGGTGCCGTAGGGATATTAACGTCTCTAGTAAATGTTAACTCCAATTTCTTTCTCTATTATATCTTTAGCACCAAATACAAAAACGTGTTTCTATCCATGTTCTATAATAAAAAGAAAAATAAAAAACTCGGCAGATAGCAAGCAAAATTTCAGAGAATCAAATTCCACTATTGTTTTATTTTACTGTTATCTACAAAAGAAGCCATTACTAATATATTTGGCATTTATTTTAAGGCATATAAGAGCTTGTCTTAGGTTTAAATATAAATAATTATTTAAATGTGACGATTTCTCTGTGTGAAAGATATTCTCTGTGTGGTTTAATGACATGAGAGTGATGGAAGTAGTTTGGATTGTTAAAAAAATAAGTCTTATGTAGTAATGAAATGTGTTCCTCTATTCAATGTGTATCGGATTATGCAGATACCTTTGATATGCCACTTCTACAGTTGAGTGACAGACTTAATGAAACTAAACCAGAAGAAATTACATGTTAATTATGTCACACTTTCACTCAATGTTTTAACTTCCACTGTTATAATAAATTATTGATGTCAGCTCTTCATTATTGTTTCTTTTATTAATTTTCTCTAAATATCATTGACTAAGACACATAAAAGGAATGTATCTTAATAATATTACATCAATATTTTAAAGAAAACTATTTTTAAAAACTTAACTTGAATCTACTACTTTGTGAGGACAAATACTTGAAGCTGTTGTAAGAAAAGTGATACGACGTTTACAGTAAAGGTGATTGTAGTGGGGTACTTGTTAGTAGATGATTTTGTTCCGTACCTTCATATTAGGTAATCTTGCTCCTATCTTTATAATAAATGATTTTGTCCCCAACTTTCATATTAAGTAATCTTTTCCCTAATTTCATATTAATTATTTTAGTCTCCAACATTCGTATTAATTTATCTTGCCCCTACTTTTACATGACGTGGTTTCGTCCCCAACATTAAGTTAACTTGTCCACTACATTTATATTAAGTTATTTTGTCCCCAATCTTATATTAAATAATTTTGTCCCCGACCTTATTTTATGTATTTTTTCCCCGATCTTATATAAGTTATTTTGTCTCCGACCTTATAATAAGTAATGTTGTCCCTGACCTTGTATTAAGTGATACTGTCCTAGAGCTTATGTTAAGTAGTTCTGACAAAGACCAATTAAAGTAATTTTGTCCTCGATCTTATATTAAGTAATTTTGTACACGACCTTATATTAAGTAATTTCTCCCCGATCTTATATTAAGTAGTTGTGTTCCCTATGTTACATAAATTGATTTTGTCCACGACTTATATTATGTAATTTTATCACCGAACTTATATTAAAGAATTTTGTCCCTGAATTTCATATTAAATGATTGTGTTCCAGACCTTATATTTATTTATTTTATTCACCGCGTGGTGCTATTAGATAACTGTTCAACTGTGAGGTGCTGAGGGTTTTTAGATTAAAAGCTTGGCCTGGACAGAAGGAACACGTTGTTGAGCTTCCATGTTTTCCTCCGACCTTATATTAAGTCATTTTATCCCCGACTTTCATATTAAATGATTGTGTCCCCGAACTAATATTAAATGATTTTGCAGCCGACCTTATATTAACTAATTTTGTCCCGACCTTATATTGAACAATTTTGTCCTCGACCTGATAATAAATATTTTTGTCCCAGACCTGATGATAAATAATTTTGTCCCCGACCTTATATTAAATGACTTTGTCTCCGACCTTATATTAAATGACTTTGTCTCCGACCTTACATTAAATGACTTTGTCTCCGACCTTATATTAAATGACTTTGTCTCCGACCTTAAATGACTTTGTCTCCGACCTTATATTAACCGATTTTATCTGCGATCTTCAAATTAAATGATATTGTCCCCGACCTTCGTATTAAGTGATTTTGTCATCGATCTTCATATTAAAAGCATCTCTGCCATATATATATATATATATATATCTTTTAATCTCGTGTACTTATCTGTTATTTTTTTATTTACGTTGTCCTTAATAGATGCACTTTGGAAAAATATTACATTGTGTCTGCTTCTTTTTTCATTTTTCATTTCTCGTCTTTTTATCTGCTGCTGCTACTACAACAATAACTATAACTACTACTACTACTACTACTACTACTACTACTACTACTACTACTACTACTACTACTATTACTACTACTATTACTACCATTACTACTACTACTTCTATTACTATTAGTACTACTGTTACTACTGCTACTATTTCCGCTACTGCTACTACTACTACTCTCATTACTACTACTACTACCATTACTGCTACTACTACCACCATTACTACTACTACTATTAGTACTATTAATACTATTACTACTATTAATAACGTTACTACTACTCCTACCATTACTACTAATATTATGGTAGTATAGCCATAATCAAAGAGAGTTAACAAGCTGAAGCGGTATGAAAGCAAGAGTACAGTCCCTGATATGACAGTTCTCGATTGTGAAAGTTTGAATGAAAAGCGCGTGAGAGATAACAAAACAGTAAAATTTAGGTCTCAAGGTTAAGATAACTGAGTACAAGAGTGGAAAGTTTCGTGTGAGCTTAGTTAACAGGTAAAGTGTAGAAACATGGGAATTTAGGGCGGCAGAAGGGAGATAAATCCGATTTTTGAGGGATGATTATTATGATGATGAGATGAAGAATACTATTATTATTATTGTGATGAGGTGAGGATTAAAGACGTTTTGTTCTTTTTTTTTTGGTCATTATGAGATTAGAACAAATATATCTATACTACAAGAGCTTAATATTGAAGAAAGCTGGCTAGTAAAGAGGATTAATGAGAGAAAACTTAAATATTTTGGATACATTAAACGTTATGATAATTTAGAGAAGACCGTATTGGAAGGGTACATAATGGGGAAAAAAAGAGAGGAAGACCAAAACGAAGATGGCTGCAAGACATCGTTGACGATCTGCAAATGGATGCAGCAGCGGCATGCCATCTTGCTCACAACCGAGAGGCCTATAGGGATCATATCCATTGATAAGACAGAAGTTCGCCTAGAATAGAAACCTCTAACGAGACACACTACGAGTTCCAAGTGACTAGTGACAGCACGGATGTCAGATATAAGGGGATGTAATCCTTGTACTAAACTGAATATTTGGAAGCTGAGTAGAAGCTGAATGGTAAAAGACAGAGTGCCACAGGGGTCTGCATGCCAGCTGTTGAGAATTTGAAAATACAAGTTCGTTCGTAAGACGGAGTATTTTCATTTGTGTAAGTGCTGCCATCTCCAGGTATTCTTCACATCTACCTGCATGTATCTTCAGTTTATATTAGTTATGCTGATACAACTTTGGGCCCACATAAACAGTCCATTGTCTATGTTTCTGACTTCTTGGACCCCAGTGGATCTAGCATATTGTATATTCTTCAACTGAGGGTATCTGTACCCCTAAAGGTACGAACAGACATCTATCTAAAGGAGAACGTTAAAAAAACCAGCAGATATGTATGAGTATCATTCATTCATTCCTTTGCATGTCCCCTGCGGAACTTTGCCTCCCAAACAGCACTCCTGTAGGCCTCTCGGTTGTGAGCAAGATGGCCTGCTGCTGCTGCATCCATTTCCAGATCGTCAACGATGTCTTGCAGCCATCTTCGTTTCGGTCTTCCTCTTTTTCTTGTACGAGTATCACATGGGTAAAATGTAATAAATACACACCTGCAGATATGTATGAGTATCACATGGGTAAAATGTAATAAATACACACCTGTAGATATGTATGAGTATCACATGGGTAAAATGTAATAAATACACACCTGCAGATATGTATGAGTATCACATGGGTAAAATGTAATAAATACACACCTGCAGATATGTATGAGTATCACATGGGTAAAATGTAATAAATACACACCTGCAGATATGTATGAGTATCACATGGGTAAAATGTAATAAATACACACCTGCAGATATGTATGAGTATCACATGGGTAAAATGTAATAAATACACACCTGCAGATATGTATGAGTATCACATGGGTAAAATGTAATAAATACACACCTGCAGATATGTATGAGTATCACATGGGTAAAATGTAATAAATACACACCTGCAGATATGTATGAGTATCACATGGGTAAAATGTAATAAATACACACCTGCAGATATGTATGAGTATCACATGGGTAAAATGTAATAAATACACACCTGCAGATATGTATGAGTATCACATGGGTAAAATGTAATAAATACACACCTGCAGATATGTATGAGTATCACATGGGTAAAATGTAATAAATACACACCTGCAGATATGTATGAGTATCACATGGGTAAAATGTAATAAATACACACCTGCAGATATGTATGAGTATCACATGGGTAAAATGTAATAAATACACACCTGCAGATATGTATGAGTATCACATGGGTAAAATGTAATAAATACACACCTGTAAGTTTATTGAAGGAAAACGCCCTCTGAGTATGTGGGGACGCGACACTAAAAATAATGTTGGTGAGCACATCGTTTTGTGACCTTTGGATTGCTGCCTACTGAGAATTCAGGTTGATTATTATGCTGCCATTTCACCTGGTGTCAAGACCATCAATGTATTTGTGTGATCACGGCTTCTCTATATTGATTTGTGTGATCACGGCTTCTCTGTATTGATTTTTGTGATCATTGCTTCTCTATATTGATTTCTGTAATAACGGCTTCTCTATATTGATTTCTGTGATCACGGCTTCTCTATAACATCCCTTGATGAAGCTGAAAGACTCGTTGGGAACAGGAAAACTTGGCAAACAGCTATGCGAGCCCTATATGACGTGCAACGGCACGGGAAGGATGTAAAATGTAAGATCATGCATGCATACTTCAATATGTGTCTGAACATGTTTTTCAGACGATAACCTCCCAAACGTATTGCAAGGAGCATGCCAGGAACAAGCAAGGAAGAAGCAAGGAATAAGCAAGGAAGCTGTTGACTGAATCGATAGTTCCGCTCATTCAGAATTAGACGTTAACTCACGCGACGCTCGCCTAGGTATCGATCAAGTTATTTTTTTCAAGTTAGCGCTAAGAAAGGACAAAAGTGTTAGTGAAAAACAGGATAACGTCGGTGTAGTGTATGAAAAGCAAGATATCACACATAGCTAAGTTCCACGAATATAAGACTTGTCTTAAGACGCGGCAAAAACAATTTATATATCTCAACATTTAATAAATTATTGACGAAAATATTACGAAGACATTGTACATTCCTGATATGTATTGTGATAAATTATTCTTTGAGCTTAAAATTGTTTTTTTTAATCCTCTAAATATATATTTCTCTTTACTCGCATGAAATAAAATGTGTGTGAGCCTGTCTAGTTCTGCTTGGTCTGTCTCTCTAATAGTGCAGCATTTGTTGTCTAGAACATCTAATTTAAACATGAAAGTAATCGTAACAGAACACAACAAACATATACCTTGGAAAATATTGTACAGGAAGTACAGCAGAGCATGAGCGAGTCTATGTTACAAGAACATAGAAACGAACACTACACAAGAAAGAAAGAAAGATATCTAAAGTCCCAGAAATGTAGATATACAAAAACACTTTACTTACAGTATACATAGAAAAGGAAACACATATAACAGTTACGGAAAACTTAATCTGATAAGAGAAACAGTAAAATAATCTAAGAAACAGACTGGCAAAGTTTTGAGAATATATTAAAAAACCAGAAGATGTACTGAAGATCATCTTAGACGGAATGTCTAGACAATAAGGCTAAGTAACGACAAATGTGGAAAAAAAAGTAAATAACAGTTGCAGAAAATCAATAGAGACGACTTGTATAATTACAACATCAAAGCGGGAAACAGAATAAGACGGTCAGTTTTTTAAGTCAATGTTCAGATTTCATTGTTTGACGGACATGATGAAAGTCTTTAACTTATTGACTGCTTTCACATCTTTGCCGTTTGTTCATCTTACAATGTGAAGTTTGTGTTTTATTTCCTTGCTGAGCTGAATTAGTTGTCTATTTTCCTGTAAGATAAATTATCATTTCAGTCGTTTTACATCTGATTCACATGTTTTACTTTTGCAAGCATCAGAATGATTGTAACTTAGTGTGATTCTCTTTTTTCCATACCACTTCAATGACTAGTTTCCTCTGTTGCCTGTTTCTTCATTCCCAAAAATCTGTCTTTGAAGTTGAAGTCCCGGCTCTGCTAAGATTATCCACTTAGAACTTTGATGATGACAAGGATACATACAGTCAAGGAGCCTCTGAGAACTTGATGATGTCTCTCTAATTGCCCACTTTAACCCGCGTACTTTCTGTCATGGTCGTGTCTTACAAGGTAAAGGAAACAAGCATACGAAAGCCCTCGTGTACAATCAATAACTGATCTAAGGATAAAGAACTTGATAAAATACTCAAATAATGTTCAAGTGTTTCACAAAAAATATAGCAGAAATATCACAGAGGCCAGGTCTAATCATCAAAGTTTTTGTTTACTGACATTACTTGTGATTATTCGTAACAACATTTTAGACGTAACAATGTGAATATCTGAAGCAAAGTTACAAAAGTTATTGTGTTTCTATTAAGTAACTTTTTATGAACATATCGGATAAAACAGAACACTTCATAAGAAAGCAAAATATTTTAAAATGACACTTCAGCTGCGGAGAAGTAATTTTCACATTATATAATGAGCTAAATAACTTTGCTTAAGAGAAAGCAAAGAAAATGTTTGAAATGAAACTCGCTAAAATGTTTACTATAAAACGGTAGTTTTAAAGATAGTGAAGATAGAAGGGAAGAAACTGAAAGCCTTAAAGAGAACATGTAGAGAAAAAATGTTCATATAAATATAATATGTTTAGATCCAAGATTATCTATGTGAAGAAAAGTTGTAGAAATCACATCAGCTGACCATAGCTGTCAGTAATAATCTTACATCTTACATCCTTCCCGTGCCGTTAAACATTACATAGGGCCCGCTTGGTAGTTCGCCAAGAAGTCCTGTCTTCAGCGAGTTTTTCACTCTCATCAAGGGATGTTATGTCCACTGAATTAGCTTCTCTTAACAATGTCCTCTTTAGAGTTTCACGTGGTGGATAGAATATCGAATAATAATATCGCATATTTAATTTGTTTACAAATGTTGAAGAAAAGTTCAAAGTTCAAAAATTCAAAGTTCAGACTTCAGCCTCCGGCTACACTGCATTCTGGACAACCCCAGCCACTTCTGTTGGTCCGAGTCACTGAGACGTCTTTATATGTTACCGTGTCGGAAGACCCACAGCGATGCTGGACGAGATCTTGAGCCCAAACTGAGCTCTGTGTCCATTGTCAACATTCGCGACCCTCCTTTGATAACTGAGGTCCGCCCGGGTCAGCCATCACCTTTAGGCACTACATTTAGATTATACATCGACTTTATTGTATCCTTGGCCTCAGCTATCCAGGATCTGCCTTGTTTGATGCATCTTCCCTTTATCAGCCCCAGCTTCTTATGGAGAGGGTGGTCCTTCATGCCAGCAACCCTGATGTATGTTTTTACCAGGGAATACTTGTGTTTAGACCTCACACTCATTATATCCAGAAGAAAGAGCATGACCGCCACCGGAGTATATCTGGTGCAACCCAAGACCACTCTCACTGTCTCGTTCTGTACACGCTCTAGCCTGTTCAGCTGTGCATTGGACAAGGTGAGCAGGCCAAAACCATACTCCAATAGTGAGCAGGCCAAAACCATACTCCAATAGTGAGCAGGCCAAGACCATACTCCAACAGTGAGCAGGCCAAAACCATACTCCAATAGTGAGCAGGCCAAAACCATACTCCAACAGTGAGCAGGCCAAAACCATACTCCAATAGTGAGCAGGCCAAGACCATACTCCAATAGTGAGCAGGCCAAGACCATACTCTAATAGTGAGAAGGCCAAGACCATACACAAATAGTGAGCAGGCCAAAACCATACTCTAATAGTGAGCAGGCCAAAACCATACTCTAATAGTGAGCAGGCCAAGACCATACTCCAATAGTGAGCAGGCCAAAACCATACTCTAATAGTGAGCAGGCCAAGACCATACTCTAATAGTGAGCAGGCCAAGACCATACTCCAATAGTGAGCAGGCCAAAACCATACTCTAATAGTGAGCAGGCCAAGACCATACTCCAATAGTGAGCAGGCCAAAACCATACTCTAATAGTGAGCAGGCCAAGACCATACTCCAATAGTGAGCAGGCCAAAACCATACTCCAATAGTGAGCAGGCCAAGACCATACTCCAATAGTGAGCAGGCCAAAACCATACTCTAATAGTGAGCAGGCCAAGACCATACTCCAATAGTGAGCAGGCCAAAACCATACTCCAATAGTGAGCAGGCCAAGACCATACTCCAATAGTGAGCAGGCCAAGACCATACTCCAATAGTGAGCAGGCCAAGACCATACTCCAATAGTGAGCAGGCCAAGACCATACTCCAATAGTGAGCAGGCCAAGACCATACTCCAATAGTGAGCAGGCCAAGACCATACTCCAATAGTGAGCAGGCCAAAACCATACTCCAATAGTGAGCAGGCCAAGACCATACTCTAATAGTGAGCAGGCCAAGACCATACTCCAATAGTGAGCAGGCCAAGACCATACTCCAATAGTGAGCAGGCCAAAACCATACTCTAATAGTGAGCAGGCCAAAACCATACTCCAATAGTGAGCAGGCCAAGACCATACTCTAATAGTGAGCAGGCCAAGACCATACTCTAATAGTGAGCAGGCCAAGACCATACTCTAATAGTGAGCAGGCCAAGACCATACTCTAATAGTGAGCAGGCCAAAACCATACTCCAATAGTGAGCAGGCCAAGACCATACTCTAATAGTGAGCAGGCCAAGACCATACTCTAATAGTGAGCAGGCCAAAACCATACTCTAATAGTGAGCAGGCCAAAACCATACTCCATTAGTGACAGTACCAGCGCCTGCATCAGCAAGAATAGAGCGCGCTGTGGAAAGTCCACCGCGGTCACTAACCTAACAGCTCCCAAAGCTTAAAGAATTTAAAGATCCGCTCCCAACGGTTAAAGAATTTAAAGATCCGCTCCAAAGCTTAAAGAATTTAAAGATCCGCTCCCAACGGTTAAAGAATTTAAAGATCCGCTCCCAACGGTTAAAGAATTTAAAGATCCGCTCCAAAGCTTAAAGAATTTAAAGATCCGCTCCCAACGGTTAAAGAATTTAAAGATCCGCTCCCAAAGCTTAGAGAATTTAAAGAAAAGTGAGAGTCAGAAAAGGCTTGCTCGTGTGTGTAACAAATAAGCAAGAATACATCATACATTAAAAAAAAATTAATACAGAAAATAAAATGGGACATGTATTACTGCTTGTCTTGTCTCGTCTCAATCGTCACATGCCTATCCCCTGGGAACAACTGTGTTAAGAGCACACTTATCTTAACATAGTGTTTGTGAGACAGGGAACATAGATCTGTTTGCTTAAAAACTCTGACCTACTTCTGTAGCCCAGAAACCTGTAGCAATCTACACTGATTGTTATTTTTGTAAAATGTAATGTCAGGTTGGTGGACAGATGGGGACATGGAGATCTCTGGCGGGGATGAGGGAAGTCTGGTGTGAAACCAATGAATCCAGGATGTGACAAGCCTATGGGTCTTTACAACAATGGCTATCAGAATGATGTAAACAAAACAGAGCCAGTAGATTATGGGTGGCGGCGAATGGATATCGTTGAAGCACTCATCAGATTCCTCATCTCAAAGTCAAAGTGTCTTTGTGGAACTGTCTCAAAATCATCTGACACGGAGAAGGGGCTTAAGTACAGCCACCAGAGGCTGGAAAACAAAGTTTTGGCCAGGCCAGCCACACTGTCTTCATGGCAGTCCGAGCAAGACCACAGTCTGCCCTAGCAAGGAAAGGTGCTGAAGTCGGAGTTACCCAGCCAAAAGGCGCATCGCAAAAATCAGGGTAACACGTATTATCGCTAATGAAATGTCTCTATCTGCAGTTTTCAAACATGGTGCTCGCCCTGTGAAGACTAACCAGACAGGTGCAGTGCTGGGCCCCCTGCCTCGAAAGGGTCCACCCAATGCTACTGGAGGTCCTCTCAGTTCGTCTTGTGGAGTCAGGAGACATGAGAGTAGAGCTACTGGCCAAAAAATACAACAGAAGAAAACAGCCAAAAAGCAGTTAGCTTAAAATAATGCAGTGGAATGCTGAGGGTGTCAGCAGTGTTAGAGATGGCTATAGCAAAAAGATTGAACTAGAGAACATACTTTTTGCAGAGCAGGTAAGTATATGCTGCATACAGGAGACACACCTAACCAAAGATGCCGCCTTTAAAATCAGAGGCTACCAGTGTTTTAGATCAGACCGACAGGACAGAAGAAAAGGAGGAGTACTCACACTTGTTAAGAATAACATCAGCGCATATCAGGTGGGAGTGTACATGGAAGGAGACCAATACCAGATGATCCATCTAAAAAGTAGTAATACAGATTTCCACCTCCTTAACTATTACTGTCCTAATGACCGCCCACTTGCTTTAGGAACAATACCACACAAAGAGACTGATGGTCTGTGGTGATTTTAACAGTCATTCCCAGAGCTGGGGCTATGACCACATAGACAAGAGAGGAGAGGAAGTTGAGAGCTGGCAGGATGATAATGGACTTCTCCTGATCAACCAGCCAATGGATGCCCCAACATTTTACTCAAGGGCGTGGCATACAAAATCAACACCAGATCTGGCATTCCACTCTCCAGATCTGAAGTGGAACATTACACGTGAAGTTGGAAAACAACTTGGAGGTAGCGACCATCGACCAGTCTTCCTGACAATAGAAAATGAACTCCTTAACACCAGTAACCCTCTCCCCAGATGGAACTATAAAAAAGCAAACTGGACAATGTACAGACATCGTAAAGGTATCCTGGTGGGACAGCTGTCCATAGAAGGTAAGGATATTAACAGCATAGTGAAGGAATTCAATGCTTGTATCCTTCAGGGCGCTCGTGAAACCATTCCCAGAGGAGCTCGCAGGGACTATAAACCATACTGGTCCAGTGAGCTGGGAAAACTCCATGATGACGTGGAAGCAGCTCGAAAGCAAGCAGAAAATAGACCATGCCAAGAACACCACAATAGTTACCAACATTCTAAGGCCAAATTTCAAAGAGCAAAGGTGCAAGCCAGACGGGAAAGTTGCAGAGAGAAAACAGAGTCCCTAAACTTTGAAAAGGATGGAAGGAAACTGTGGAAACTAATCAAACAGTTAAATGATGAGAGTACTGGAAGAAGTACAAAGGTTACACTAATAGAGGATGGGAAAACTCTTACAGGTAAGCAGGTAGCAGATCACTTTGCTCGCATGTTTGCACACGACTGCAACATTGATATCCATCCAGAGAAGGAGCGTACAGTGCGCATCGAGCCACAGAAAGAGGAGGAACAAGTCAGAAAAGTGGAGGTCATGGATGCACCAGTCACACGCAGTGAGTTAGACCTAGCAGTTAGTAAACTGAAACCAAGGAAATCACTAGGACCAGATGGAGTGTCCAATGAAATGATCAAGAACCTGGGAATGGCAGCAATGGGAAAGCTGTTGGATATTTTCAATATGTGCTGGACCACAGGTAAGTTACCTCAAATCTGGAAGGAAGCTAGCATGGTACCACTGCTAAAACCAGGGAAAAACAGTGATACTGTCTCCAGCTACAGGCCAATCAGTCTCACTAGCTGCCTATGCAAAACGATGGAACGCATCATTGATCTGAGGCTAAAATGGTACCTAGAAAGTGAAAACCTTCTCGTTCCACAACAAGCAGGATTTAGGCAGTACTACAGTACGGAAGATCAAGTGACTTATCTCTCTCAAGAGATTGAGGATGCATTCCAAGAGAAAAACCTTGTACTAGCAGCGTGGATAGACCTGAAGAAAGCCTTTGATAAAGTATGGAAAAAAGGTCTGCTGTGGAAACTAAGAAATTGCAATGTGAATGGAAGACTGTACAACTGGATAAAGTCCTATTTACACAGTAGAAGAGCTAGAGTAGTAATGGATGAACACAAAAGCCAGAAAGTGCTTCTGCGACACGGTGTACCACAAGGAGGAGTCCTTTCGCCTACACTATTCCTTGTATTCATTAATGACCTGGTCAAGGAACTTCCCTATGGAATCAAAGCGGCACTGTATGCAGATGATCTGGTCATGTGGTGTACAGATGAATATGCGACAGTTGCTACACAGAGACTCCAAAGAGCAGCAGACATCTTGACATCATGGACAAACAAATGGTGTGTAAGTATCAACACAGAGAAATCAAGTACCACTCTGTTCACAATCTCATCTAAACAGAAAACAGGTAAGATCTTTGTAAATGAAATACCCTTAAGGATGGACAACCAACCCACTTACTTAGGAGTCTTCTTCTTCTTCTTCGTTCACTTCTACCACCAAAAACCACACTGTGAACCTACTGAATTCACGCCTGTGGTCCTCGTTAGGACCCGTGGTCCCCTGTTTGGTCCAAAATAGACCACACGAGATCCACGAGAGGACCACAAGTGGTTCAGAGTATCATAGTGCTTTAGCCTGTATTCTTGGTGGGTCTCGGAAGCGGGATTGCGTGACACCGTGGTTTTCATTGCACCAGTTTAGTCTAGAGTTGGACTTTCTCACCGGAAGACCTCGACGTGTTTAGGATATCCGTGCATCCCCGCTGGGTGAGAGGCGGTAGCCCACCAAGGCCAGAGTTGGACTTTCTCACCGGAAAACCTCGACGTGTTTTGAGATACCCGTGTATCACCGCCAGGTGAGAGGTGGTTGCCCATCCAGTCCAGAATTGGACTTTCTCACCGGAAAACCTTAGCGTGATTAGGATACGCAAACATCCCCGCCGGGTGAGAGGTGGTTGCCTATCTAGACTTCCTTGGTCCAGTGTCTCCTACTTCAGCATTTTGCGGTCGTGGCCGCTACCCTTCCTAGTTGTGACCAGGATGGAGCTTTTGTCGAGGAGGACGAATCCTCGCCACTAGTGACTTCTACCCCTGGGTTGAGCCGGTTTAGGCATTATCCCAGTATGGGCGTGTTTAGGACGGGACCGACCTCTAGAGCAGAGGTACTGTGACATGCATAGCCTTCAAGATTCACCCCTGGTATGAGCCGGTTTAGGCAAAATTCACCAGTATGGGTGTTTATCAGGCGTTACCGACCTCTAGAGCGGAGGTGGCATGACATGTCTAGCCATCAAGTTCCACCTCTGGTGTGTGCAGGTTTAGGCATATTTCACCAGTGTAGGTGTATTTCGGACGTAGGCGGCCTCTAGAGCAGAGGTGCCGTGGTATAGCTCTCGTAGCGATACTACTGGACATACCGGTTAAACTTCACTTTCCACCACCTTTTCCCATCGGCTCCGCACAGCAACCTTTATTTCTTTTCGCATTTACTTCCTTAACCGGGAGGAGCTTCACTCCACGCGCGGCATTTGAAGAGTCTCGCCAGCAGTGTCTTAACCTCTGGGACAAGCCGGTTCATGCATTTCACCCGATATGACTGCAATCAGGACGTGGCCGACCTCCAAACCAGAGGTGCCGTGATTTGACTGTTTGCTTCGCTTTATCCTTTCTATCACCTTTTCCGCAGTGATGCTGCGCGGCAACCTCATTTGCAAATTTCTTCATTGGCCGGGAGGAGCACTGCTCCACGCACGGCAGCTGAAGATCTCGCCAACAGCTTTTACTTAGGAGTGACTATGAACTCAAAACTGACCTGGAAGCAACACATCAACAGTGCAGAAGCAAAAGCCAGAAAAAAACTAGCCATATTAAGAAAATTGAGTGGAACCACATGGGGAGCTAGTGAAAGAATCCTCAAGAATGTATATCAGCAAAGTATTCTACCACATTTAGAATATGGCTCAACATCTTGGTGCACAGCATCAAACACTGCGCTGCATAATCTAGACAAGGTTCAAAATCAGTCACTACGGATTATCACAGGTGCCATGAGGTCCACACCAATAGTAGAAATGCAGCAAATAGTTGGTGTTAAACCGCTAAAGGAACATAGAGACACAAAGGTCATGAAAATGGGAGAAAAATTCCTTAGCTCTGTAAGCCATCCCCTGAAGGAGAGATTCAATAACTTGGCATTAGGACGGCTTAAAAGAAGCAGCTTCATTCATCAGGCCAAGCGTATGCGTAAGCTGATACCTGACCTTCCAACTGTAGTCTCTCCATTATCATCTGTACCAGAGCATACACCATGGAAAGAAGCAGATTATACACAAATAACTATTCAGACTGAAGTGAAAGGTGTGCAGAATGGTGAGATGCAGAGCAGTCTTGTAAGATCAACAGCCACACTTAGTGTTCTAGATGGCAAATATCCATGTGACACCTGGATACGAGTGTATACAGATGGATCTGCACATAATGCCATAAAGAATGGAGGGGCAGGAGCACATATTGAATATCAAAACAACACCTCTGACAAGATTTCCATACCCACTGGTAAATACTGCAACAACTTTGATGCAGAAGTTAGGGCAATTATTGCTGCAGTTGAAAAACTATCAGACTCCAGAATTGATACATGTGCTGTAGTAATTCTCACAGATGCAAGATCAGTACTGGAAGCTCTTCAGTGCAACAAACTACCAGAACTTAAGGATGCCTTGTCAAAAATTAGCTTACAACATGGAGTCACTTTGCAATGGATTCCCTCCCACTGTGGGATACCAGGCAATGAGAAAGCTGACCATCTGGCCAAAGAGGGCACTGAAATGGAGCAATCAGACATACCAATCACTTATAATCAGAAGAAAAACATGATAAAAACCTACAGGAAGCCACAAACACCACCACATGATGACTATCACATGCTACACAGAAAGGAACAAGTCACCATCTTCCGTCTCCGAACAGGACAGAGCCGACTCCGAAGTCATATGTATACAAAGTTTAAGGTTGGTACTACTAATCTATGTACATGTGCCCAGGTGCCCCAAACTGTGGAACATATCCTCCAGAACTGCATCAACTACGAGACACTGAGAAATAATTACTGGCCCAGTGAAACCACTAAAGAAGATAAGCTCTACGGTTCCATACACGAATTACAAAAAACAGTGAAATTTATCCAAGAGACAGGACTGCAGATATAGACAGACAGTGCGAACGAAGAAGAAGAAGTCACATGCCTTTTATCTTTGTGGGGACAAACAGCCTTCCTGTTGATGAGGCTCGGCCAATCGCTTCATATGAGGAAGTATTTTAAACTGTTGTTTCCTCCCTTGCTACCTGCTTGGGCGGCTTCGTCCTTTGTTTCTTATCATTCTTAACGTAAATGTTGTGGATGCTATATTGTATGGTGGTAGTCATTTCACGTGGTCAACCGTATAGCTTGCTTCTTCTTCTTCTTCGTTCGCTTCTACCACCAAAACTGCACTGTGATCCTACTGAATTTACGCCTGTGGTCCTCGTTAGGTCCCGTGGTTTCCTGTGTGCTCCCCGAAAGGACCACACGAGATCCACGAGAGGACCACAAGGGGTTCAGAGTATCGCTGGGCTTTAGCCTGTATTCTTGGTGAGTCTCTGAAACGGATTGAGTGACACCGTGGTTTTCATTGCACCAGTTTAGTCTAGAGTTGGACTTTTTCACCGGAAGACCTCGACGTGTGTAGGATATCAGTGCATCCCCGCTGGGTGAGAGGCGGTAGCCCACCAAGGCCAGAGTTGGACCTTCTCACCGGAAAACCTCGACGTGTTTTGAGATACCCGTGTATCACCGCCGGGTGAGAGGTGGTTGCCCATCCAGTCCAGAATTGGACTTTCTCACTGGAAAACTTCAGCGTGATTAGGATACGCAAACATCCCCGCCGGGTGAGAGGTGGTTACCTATCTAGACTTACCTGGTCCAGTGTCTCCGATTTCAGCATTTTGCGGTCGTGGCCGCTACTCTTCCTAGCTGTGACCAGGATGGAGCTTTTGTCCAGGAGGACTAGTGACTTCTACCCCTGGGTTGAGCCGGTTTAGGCATATTATCCCAGTATGGGCGT
Organism: Achatina immaculata; assembly: GCA_009760885.1. Lineage (NCBI taxonomy): Eukaryota > Metazoa > Mollusca > Gastropoda > Stylommatophora > Achatinidae > Lissachatina > Lissachatina immaculata. Next base: position 39,813,757 of record CM019704.1, on the reverse strand, counting down.
GTTTGGGTCGTGACCGACCTCTAGAGCAGAGGTACTGTGACATGCATATCCTTCAAGATTCACCCCTGGTGTGAACCGTTGTAGGCATAGTTCACCAGTATGGATGTATATCAGGCGTGACCGACCTCTAGCGCGGAGGTGGCATGACATGTCTAGCCATCAAGTTCCACCTCTGGTGTGTGCAGGTTTAGGCATATTTCACCAGTGTAGGTGTATTTCGGACGTGGCCGGCCTCTAGAGCAGAGGTGCCGTGGTATGTATAGCTCTCGCAGCGATACTACTGGACATACCGATTAAACTTCACTTTATCCTTTCCACCACCTTTTCACATCGGCACCGCACAGCAACCTTTATTTCTTTTCCGCATTTTCTTCCTTGACCGGGAGGAGCTTCACTCCACACGCGGCATTCGAAGAGTCTCGCCAGCAGTCTTAACCTCTGGGACAAGCCGGTTCATGCATTTCATCCGATATGACTGCACTCAGGACGTGGCCGACCTCCAAACCAGAGGTGCCGTGATTTGACTGTTTGCTTCGCTTTATCCTTTCTACCACCTTTTCCGCAGTGATGCTGCGCGGCAACCCCATTTGCACCTTTCTTTATTGGCCGGCAGCAGCACCGCTCCACGCACGGCAGCTGAAGAATCTCGCCAACAGCGGTGTTGCTTGCTGTCTCTTAATGTAGTTTAATTACTAGTGTTACTCCAACTCTTTCCCTGATGATGTTGTTTCCGTGTATTCTTGTTATGTTTAGCATTCTAATGTCACCGTATGTGACGTTTAACGGCAAGGGAGGGATGTAAGATGTAAGACTAGGCATTAATCAACAAACTATTCCGGAATGCATTGCTAACAACAAAAACCATGCCAGGAGCTAACTGCAGTAATGACCATGACACACTCTGTGGAAAAATTAGAATAAACCTAAATAAAGCATGCTGAAAAGTGAGAAACATCAAACTGATTGCAGAATTCCTTAAAAATTATCAAGAACTGCTATAACAATACAGAGTTATGCGATGGGTAATTGATAAGTTCTCGGCATAAGGTACAACATTTGTGAACAACTTTTTTGGTTATTTCTCAAAATAATCTCCTTGCTAGTGTATGCACCTAGTCCAGCGATCCTGGAGCATACGGATCCCTTCTTTGTAAAAGTCAGCATCTTGTGCCAGTAGAAAGTGGTCTACAGCATGAATGACGTCATCATCTGAAGCAAATTTGCGACCACTGAGCTCCTTTTTGAGTTTGGTGAATAGGTAATAGCCCGAAGGGGCCAAATCTGGGGAATAAGGAGGATGTTCAAGAAGCTGGAAGCCGCATTCATGAATGGCAGCCATTTCCAGCGCCGACTTGTGAACTGGAGCATTGTCTTGATGAAAGGTGACTCTTCTCGTCAATTTCCGTCCACGCTTTTCCTTCATTTTGACCCGCAGTTGCTTCACAAGATTAGCGTATTAGAGCCTCATTCATTCATTTGCATGTCCCTTGCATAACTTTGCCTCCCAAACAGCACTCCTGTAGGCCTCTCGGTTGTGAGCAAGATGGCCTGCTGCTGATGCATCCATTTCCAGATCGTCAACGATGTCTTGCAGCCATCTTAGTTTCGGTCTTCCTCTTTTTCTTTTTCCCATTATGTATCCTTCCAATACGGTCTTCTCTAAATTATCATGACGTTTAATGTGTCCAAAATATTTAAGTTTTCTCTCTTTAATCCTCTTTACTAGCCAGCCTTCTTCAATACTAAGCTCTTGTAGTATAGATATATTTGTTCTTTTTTGTGTCCACGATATTTGGAGAACTCTTCTGTAGCATTTACATTCAAAGGCATTTATGTGTTTCTCAGCTGTTTTGTTAAGTGTCCAGGTCTCACAGGCATATGTTGCGATGGGAAAGATGCATACCCTTAAAAATCTTATTTTTGTGGTTCTATCTGCTCCTCTCCACAGATTCTTTATTTGTTTTACTTTCTGAAGAGCAATAGATGTCCTCCTTTTAATTTCCCTCATTGTATCTCCATCAGTACTGAGTGAATGTGTAAGAGCGAAACGTAAATGTTATATTTTATTTTATGTCTCTCAGCTTCAATGTTAGTTATGTTTGTTATATGAACAGCATATTTGTAGAATGTCTGGAATAGAGTGAAAGATGTATGATAAAGGGCAGAATGTCAGACGGGCCTGCGTGCCCAATTCTTAACCCTTTTGAAATAAAGATCAATCAATCAATCCATTATTAGTTAGTAGTGATCCAAGATATTCAAAACTCTCCACTTCTTCCAGTTTTTCCTCATTGATACATATTTCAGTTGCCTTGTTTGTTTTGTCATTTGTCATCACTTTAGTTTTCTTTGCATTAAGATAGAGGTTCTGCTCTTCGCTGTTCTTGCGGACTGACATAATTAGTTTTTCCATTGCTTTTTGTGTTGTGGACAGCAATACTGTGTCATCAGCATATCTAATCTCTGGTATTTCATAACCTCCAACTGTTATGGCATCGTAATATTCTTTGTCTACATCTTCTCTAACATTCCTCATTATATTTTCAGTATACAAGTTAAATAAATAGGGTGACAATATGCACCCCTGCCGGACCCCTTGTTCTATATCAAACCAAGTTGTTGTTTCACCATTTATTCTTACTGCTGCTTGTTGGTCTAGATACAGCAGTGATGTTAATTGTATCAAATGTGTTGGAACTCCCATTTGTTCCATTATTTCCCAAAGTTTCTGGTGTTGTACACAATCAAATGCCTTTGAGTAGTCTATAAAGGATAAATATAGATTCACATTAAACTCTCTGCATTTCTCTATTATTAATCTTAGATTGAATATATGGTCTCTTGATCCTCTTCCTTGCCTGAAGCCAGCTTGGACCATATTGACTTCTTCTTCTATTTTCTTTCGAAGTCTACCCATTATGATTTTTAACAGAATTTTACTGGCATGACTAATCAGGGCAACAGTTCTGTAGTTTGTGCATAATTTCAGGTTACCCTTTTTTGGCAGCGGTATGAATACAGTTCTTTTCCATTCTTTTGGCCAAATACATGAATGCAGGTAATAGGGCCTGGTGACCGTAATTTATGTAAAAACTACAACATGAAGATCAGTGCTGAAAAAACAGAAGTCATGACCATAGCAAGGGAAGAAATCCAAACAAAGATCTTCCTAGACAACCAGTCCTTCAAACAAATACCTGGGTAGCATAATATCATACTCAAGGAAAACTGACGCTGAGACTGAGAACAGATACAATAAAGCAAATCAGATCATTGGACAAATGACACCTTTACCGAAAAACAAATACATTACAACTGAAACAAAAAGAGCACCGTACGACACAATTTTCCTCTCCCAGATCTGTGATATCAATGTCAAATATGGACATTAACAGTCAAGAACAAAAGAAAAATCATCACAACAGAAATGAGACGTTTAAGGAGAATACTAAATGTGACAAAAAGAGACCAAATAAGAAATGACACCATCACTGCAAAGGTTGAAGCAACATCATTATTACACTACATCCAGAAACAGCAAGTCAAATGGTTACACGGCTACCACCAGACAGTATATCACAGACAACATTCACACTAAGATTTGTGGGTAACAGAGGAAGAGGCCACCCACATAAGAGATGGAGAGAGGAAATGACAAAAGCGTGAAACATCCCATTACATGAAGCAGATAGTCGATCCCTATCAAGACGTCTATTTGACCCCTCAACGCTGAAAGGTATATGAGGAAGGAGACAAGACAAAATAAGGCAAGGATATTGTCTTATTTTGTTATATATATGTTTTACGTATTGTCTTATATTCTGATATATATGTTTTATGTATTGTCTTATATTCTGATATATATATATATATATATATTACGTAATGTCTTATATTTTGATATATATGTTTTATGTATTGTCTTCTTTTCAGATATATTTGTTTTAGTTTTATATTCTGATATATATATATATATGTTTTATGTATTGTCTTATATTCTGATATATATGTTTTATGTATTGTCTTATATTCTGATATATATGTTTTATGTATTGTCTTATATTCTGATATATATATGTTTTATGTATTGTCTTATTTTCTGATATATATATATATATATATATATATATATATATATATATATATTACATAATGTCTTATATTCTGATATATATGTTTTATGTATTGTCTTCTTTTCAGATATATTTGTTTTAGTTTTATATTCTGATATATATATATATATGTTTTATGTATTGTCTTATTTTCTGATATATATATATATATATATATATATATATATATATATATATATACACATGTTTTATGTGTTGTCTTATATTCTGATATATATATATTTTATGTATTGTCCTATATTCTGATATATATGTTTCTTGTGAGTTAGACTGGCACAGTTTTGCGTTAAAGAAAGAAAAAGAACGTTTAAGATCTGAACTCTAGTCCTTCAGTGAACGGGACTGGGGGTTTAATTTTTCGGAAACAAAAGTCAAATATTCTCACATCTAGACCAGTGGTTCCCAATTAACAAAGGTCAGCAGACCTCCTGCTCATTTTTAAAATCCAGACCACAGACACCCTGCCCTTTTTTTTTAAATCCAGACCACAGAACCCCTGATCTTTTTTTTTTAAACCAGACCACAGACCCCCTGCTCATTTTTTAAATCCAGACCACAGACAAGCTGCACTTTTTTTTTAAAATCCAGATCACAGACCCTCTGATCTTTTTTTAAAATTCAGACAACAGACCCCTTGATCTTTTTTTTTAATCCAGACCACAGACCCCCCCGATCTTTTCTTTTTAATCCAGACAACAGACCCCCTATTCTTTTTTTTTAATACAGACCACAGACCCCCTGCTCTTCTTTTTAATCCAGACCACAGATCCCCTGCTCTTGTTTTTTTTAAACCCAGATCACAGACCCCCTGATCTTTTTTTTAAATCCAGACCACAGACACCCTGATCTTTTTTTTTAATCCAGACCACAGACCCTCTGATCTTTTTTTAAAATCCAGACCAAAGACCCCTTTATCTTTTTTTTTAAATCCAGACCACAGACCCCCCCCCCCCCCGATCTTTTTTTTTAATCCCGACTACAGACCCCCTGATCTTTTTTTTAAAATCCAGACCACAACCGCTTGATCTTTTTTAAAATCCAGACCACAGACTCCTCGCCTTTTTTTAAAATCCACACCACAGACCCCCTGCCCTTTCTTTTAAATCCAGACCACAGACTCCCTGATCTTTTTTTAAAAAATTCAGATCACAAACCCCCTATTCTTTTTTTCTAAATCCAGACCACAGACCTCCTGCTCGTTTTTAAAATCAGACCACAGACCTCCTGCCCATTTTTTTTACAACTAGACCACAGACCTCCTGCTCTTTTTCTAAATCCAGACCACAGACCCAGTGCTCTTTTTTAAATCCAGACTACAGACCCCCTGCTCTTTTTTTAATCCAGACCACAGGCCCCCTGGCCTTCTTTTTTAATCCAGACCACAGACCCCCTATTCTTTTTTTTTAATACAGACCACAGACCCCCTGCTCTTTTTTTTAATCCAGACCACAGATCCCCTGCTCTTGTTTTTTTAAAAATCCAGATCACAGACCCCCTGATCTTTTTTTTAAATCCAGTATATTATACAAACGTTGTTCCAGTAATCGTACAAACTGTGATCGATCGCGACTGAATCCATTTTGATTTAGATACCAAAAAGCAATGTATGCTTGATTATTTAGTATCTTCAAAGCTTGTATGTTCGTTGCACATCTAATTGATAACTGGATACTTCATGATATTACCTGCAGAGTTTAGCTCATAATAAGAATATCTAATACCTGACATAAATAAGTTAAATATTAAGACTCAGTTCATCTCACGAGTATTTCAATGTGCCTATTTCAGTAACAACATCATAGTTATTGCTTGATACAGTTACTTATTTCTAAGTAAACAAAAACATTTATTTTATTATTTGCGTAAAAGGAATAAATGTATTGTCTCCTAACGTGCTCTTTGTATTTGTGTTATGTTCTTTATTTTGATACAGCTGTCATTCAACATTTGGAAAGGTTCATCTCTTCGCTTGTACTCAGTACTCTCTTACACTATTTTATTAAAGATAAACAGACAGACAGACAGACAGACAGACAGACAGACAGATAGATAGATAGATAGATAGATAGATAGATAGATAGATAGATAGATAGATAGATAGATAGATAGATAGATAGATAGATAGACAGACAGACAGACGGACAGACAGACAGACAGACAGACAGACAGACAGATAGACAGATAGATAGATAGATAGATAGATAGATAGATAGATAGATAGATAGATAGATAGATAGATAGATAGATAGATAGATAGATAGATAGATAGACGTCATGCTAATAATTTTTCTTTGCTTCTGAAGTAGTAATACTTTTCTTTATCTGTCTTCGACTAGGATTTCCACAAACTAGAATTTCATTTCTTGTTCGAATTATTCTCTTGTTAAAAATAAAATGTCAAAGTCAGAAGTGGACATTCTGAAGATCGGTATTTTAGTATTCGTTGTTTGTGTTTCTGACGTCTTAGAACATACTCTCATTGATGTTATTTTCTAACGGCTATTTAATCGATTAGCATACCTCGGCAACTACATAGACCAGGATGGTGACACCAGAAAGGAAGTTAGAATTAGAATTGCAAAAGCAGCATTGACCTTCAAGAATCTTGAGAACACAGGGAATTCAAAAGTTATAATCACAAAAACCAGGTTAAGATTATTCAGTTTAAATGCGATGTCCACCCTCATTTATGCATGCGAAAGCTGGAAAACAACTAAAGAAATAGACAAGAAATTTTGAAAACAAATACCTAAGGAAAATACTCGGTATTTTCACGAATTCAAGAACAACGCAGACATAAGACAGATGAGCAAACAACCTGTGGCATGGCTGATCAGGAAAGAAAGACGGATATATGTCGGTCACGTGATGAGAAGAAACAGTCAGAGAATCCCCAAACAAGCTATCAAATGGAACACAACAGGCCGAAGAAGAAGTTGTCGCCAATGTTAAACTCTAAAGAGGACATTGTTAAGAGAGGCCAAACTAGTAAGCACAAAGGCCCTTGATGAGGTTGAAAGGCTCGTCGAAAACAGGAAAACTTTGCAAACTAACATGCGAGCCCTATATGACGTAACGCCAAGGAAGGATGTAAGATATAATCGATACTGTATATCATTAGAAACATGACCATATTCTCCCTTCTTTAAAAGCTCATACTTCTTCAATAAGAAGAAAATACATTTCCATATCGCTTTATTCACAGTAATAATTGTCATATGACTCACTTTCTTTCCAAGACGGTCCACTTTCACCGTTCTGGGTTTTCAAGTTACTCCACACAAGATGTTGCTGTTTATATCATGTACGTGGAGGGAAAGCAAAATGAACAGTTCAAATGATACATAAACTGAACATAGGAATGTCACCTCTATAATTTAGTCACTAATTCTGCACATTCTGTTGACACCTCAGGCTAATAATGAGGGAATCAAATAAAATATACATCTAGCTCAACTGGGAGCTTTTTAATTTTGTGATAGTTTTCTAATTAGAAAAGTTGAGGCTTGAACACAGGTGAAAAAAATAATCTTTTCTATAAATAGGAAACAACGAGGCTTTCGTACGGTAAAGTAAGAGAACACAGTTTTGTAGGATTTTACCTCGAAAAAATTGTAGACAAAGCGCTTTATTGAGGCGTAAGAGAAAGTAAAATCACAAGAGAATTACCTGGGATTCGAACCACGAACTTCAGCAGAACGAGCAGTCGTCTAGCCACGAGAGAACAGCATACTAACCAACTGCGCTAACTCACACCTCCAAAAAAAGGTGTTTGAAAGTGTAGGAGGTGAAAAAATATTACACCGTCTGGAGAAAGCAGAACATGAGAAATAAACAAGAACAGGAGTATATAATCAAACTATGGAAAAGAAAGTTAGAAAAGCTGAAATGAGAATTTAAATCGGCTGGGTGCATACCTCCAGACAGGAAGATAAGGTGCTGTTCTAGAGCTTTACGAACACTTTCATCAGAGGAACAAGTGCGAAGAGCAGTGACTAAAACGTCCTATGTGTCCCGTTGATAATAATGGTTTTCCAACAGATAGCAAGTGCTATTATGACCGCTTTCTACTCTGTTAGCTACATATATGAATCAAACTGGTTCAGATGTCATTTCAGGTTTTTCTGTATAATTCTTTCCTTTAACTACTTCACTCTGCTTTATATCATTTTACTCATCCATAATCTGTTTTTTTTCTCCACGTCTTCCATCTCATTGCCTCTTTGCTCAATGGTCCAGATGTGTGTTTTCTTTCAGTTTATTTTTTCTACTCTTCATTTGAGGCTGTTCCACGCTGGACTACTTTACGTACTCCTCCTGTTTGCACTTTAGTCCTCTCCCATGTCTGTGGGCGAATTCAAGAAATGGACACAACCACGCAAAAAATCTTCAACTGCAAAATCACATTACCATTCAACAATCTTCAGCATAAAACAGCCCTAACATTCAACGACTTCAACTAAAATAGTCATACCATTCAACAATCTTCAATATCAAATAACACTACCGTTCACCAATCTTTAACAATAAGTTTTCCTACCGTTCAACAATCTTCAACAGTATGTTTTACCACCATTCAACAATCTTCAACAGTAATTGTTACCACCATTCAACAATCTTCAACAGTAATTGTTACCACCATTCAACAATCTTCAACAGTAATTGTTACCACCATTCACCAATCTTCAACATCATTTAGGCGTACCATTCAACAATATTCAGTATCAAACAGCCCTACAATTCAACAATCTTCAGTATCAAACAGCCCTACAATTCAACAATCTTCAGTATCAAACAGCCCTACAATTCAACAATCTTCAGTATCAAACAGCCCTACAATTCAACAATCTTCAGTATCAAACAGCCCTATCATTCAACAATCTTCAGTATCAAACAGCCCTACCATTCAACAATCTTCAGTATCAAACATCCCTACCATTCAACAATCTTCAGTATCAAATACGGCCTGAGTTTGATTTTGAGACTGCCTAAGATCTCGGAACGCTCTAACAATCGCTTCAAGATCTATGCCTCTAAATATCGCACAGACTGGCCATCGATGGTCACTCGTATCAGTTCTTGATGATGATCTAACCAGTGATGACGCCATTTTAGTAACTGCAGCAGTCCAAATGGAAACTAATCAGCGTCATTCTCGGCGAGAACTCCGTTGTCAAGGCGACAAGCTGAAACAGGAAACACAAAGGATCGACTCAGTTCACCATTGTCCAAGTAGACATGACGAAGAATCATGAATGTTGTCTATGATTATTTATTTCTTGTCAAAAGAAATTGATTTAGTTTTTGTCAAATCCATGTCCTAGACTGACCTGGTAAAGAAACGTCGCTGTGGATGGTGATTAACATGTACAATAATAACACCAAGGACTGTGTGAGCTTAACTTGTACAATAATAACACCAAGGACTGTGTGAGCTTAACTTGTACAATAATAACACCAAGGACTGTGTGAGCTTAACTTGTACAATAATAACACCAAGGACTGTGTGAGCTTAACTTGTACAATAATAACACCAAGGACTGTGTGAGCTTAACTTGTACAATAATAACACCAAGGACTGTGTGAGCTTAACTTGTACAATAATAACACCAAGGACTGTGTGAGCTTAACTTGTACAATAATAACACCAAGGACTGTGTGAGCTTAACTTATACAATAATAACACCAAGGACTGTGTTTATTAACACGCCATTAAATGATGGCATACAGTCATGTAGAAAGCATATACGGGCAAACTTAGAGATGCAATTAATTTTATATTTTTCACCTTGATTTCCATAACAGTAAAGGGGAGACATCATGAGCCATTTTTTTATGCAGAAAAGTTCCTTTTTTAATTAAATCAAAAATATGATGAAGCAAGTAAACATGATTCAATGAGGAAGTGTTCTTATTTCCAACACTTGAAAAGACACGTGAAAGATATTCTATGCGCTCTGTGATAATTCAAATCCTGTGCCCAAGTAAGAGAAGAAGACAGGTTATTGAGAAACATTTTGCTTGGTACTATTTTCATATTGACTCGAGTTTTCCAGTT
>CM019704.1:39781753-39803466 GCA_009760885.1 Achatina immaculata | reverse complement strand
TATATATATATGATCAGAATTGCAAAAGCAACATCAGTCTTCAAGAATTTTGAGAACATATGGAATTCAAAAGTTATAAGCACAAAAACCAAGTTAAGACTATTCAATTCAAATGTAATATCCACCCTCATTTATGCATGCGAAAGCTGGAAAACAACTAAAGAAATAGACAAGAAATTAGACTCTTTTGAAAACAAATGCCTAAGGAAAATACTCGGTATCAAGTGGAATGAATTCAAGAACAATGCAGAGATAAGACAGATGACTGAACAACAACCAGTCTCCCGGTTGATCAGGAAAAGGAGATGGACATATGTTGGTCACTTGATGAGAAGAAATGATCAGAGAATCCCAAAACAAGCTATCACGTGGAACACAACAGGCCGAAGAAAAAGAGGCAGACCGCGTGAAACTCTGAAGAGGACAATATTAAGAAAGGCCAAATTAACAGGCATAAAATCCTTTGATGAGGTTGAAAGACTCGCCGAAGACAGGAAAAATTGGCGAACTACCTTGGGAGCCTTATGTGACGTTTAACGGCACGGGAAGGATATAAGATGTAAGAAGAAGATGAAATATTATTATATGCCTCATCTGGGCAGCTTTTGTTTGTGCCATAGTTGTCTAACACGATCAAGCTGGGACATGAGGGGTATGGCGTGGTGGTGTTTGACAAAGGATACCCTTTATCTTAACTTACTTGTAGTTCTCAGCCAATCATCCGTTTCTACGTCCAGCTTACAAACATCTTAGTTCAGCGCATTTTGTGTCCATCGTTATTTCAAGTATACCAAAAGAACTATTTAATTATTCATTATTTTTAAAAAAGTTTGTAGTGTGATCCTTGAAAACTGCATTTTATTTATTTATAATGTACTCGTCTCATACTGACCCATTCTCCTTCCTCCACCCATCCCCCACGATTTCTATCTTTTTTTTTCTTCTAAAACTGAGCGGTACACCTCCGTCTACCTTAATTAAAAAGATCAATTGGTTACATTTTCGGTAGTTTGCAACTTTATATTTCAGAGAGTGCACAGAAGAAGAATGTTTTGTCAGAATAAAGTTACGTACTGCCATTGTTTTAACACTGAAATAAAGCTAAATATGTTCCTGCATAACTTGGTCTTTTCGTTCACCCGTAACTCTGCAACAGTTCAAGTAGAACAGCACGTACATCAGAGTATATTGTCGTTCTCATACTCCCCAGTTTTCATCTCCTACTTATATTTTCCTACGTCCTGTTCATATAAAGCCACGTATCATCGACTTGTAGTAACAGCAAAGAGTTTCATGTCGCTGGAGCTCTATATTATCATGCTCTCAAAATAAGGACACAGTGACCAAACACTTCAACAATACAGAAGTTCTTCAAGGTCGTTATTTTTAATATATCTTCGGTTAGATACATTTTCTGTAGAGTTCGGATTTTTTTTTTTTATTAATTTGTCATTGATAGGTAAGCACATACCTGGTATTTTAGCAATAGGCGTAAATTTCGCGTAGTGCATACCATTATTAATGCAACGTACAGTAAACCTTCGATTCAGGATTCTTCATATAAAGGATTTCGGATTTAATCTACCAGATAAAATTTTTGAAAAATTACACAACTCTTGAACGTGGCAGCGCGCACATTACAGAAAAATCTAAAGCTGAGGGCTGGCCTTCACCTTTACCTTCAGATACTGAAAAAAAGCTGCTGTACTACAACCACATTAAGTTACAAGAATTTAATATTGAAGAAGGTTGGCTAATAAGGAGGATTAAACAGACAAAATTTAAATATTTTGGACACATTAAATGTCATGATAATCTAGAGAAAACCATCTTGGAAGGGTACATAACGGGAAAACAGAGGAAGACCAAGGCGAAGATGGCTGCAAGACATCGTTGAGGATCTGCAAATGGATGCAACAGCAGCAGGCCATCTTGCTTACAACTGAGAGGCCTACAGGAGTTCTCTTAGGGAGGCAAAGTTCCACAAACGACATGCAAATGAATGAATGACGGCCCCGAGGTCGACGCAGCCTAGTAAAAAGATGATCTGGGAAGGAAAGACAGAGGGGAACTGGCCAGCCCTCCTCGTAAGGTAATGGCCCAGCACAATGAGGTCTCTAAGGCATCATCGCTTTCGACATTTGCTATGGAACTATTTTTTATCTTACCGTCTTTTGTATTAGTCCATTAAATCGAAGGTTTACAATGTCTGTGCTTATTTGCTCCTGGCTAAACCGTTGCACATTCCTCCATAGTCTAGGGTTCATGGCAAAGCAATTCTTGTCATCATCATCATCATCATCATCATCATCATTAGGTGCCGACTGGTGTTGGCTATTATGCTTCTCAGTTGGTGATCTCCTCTCACACCATCTCGTCAGACTGTCCAGTATCTTTTCTCTTGGTCTTCCCCGGGCTCTTTTTCCTTCTATTTTTCCTGTTCTTATAATATTTTCACTGCCCCCTCTTCTCACTCTCTCTTACTGTTTTGACAAGACTTTTCTATTTCCAACTCTTCTAAAAACATTCTCCATTAGTTTTTTTTTGTGCTGTCCAGAAAATTCGCAACATTCTTCTAATAAACCACATTTCTGCTGCTTCCAATGAATTTTGTGCAGACCTGCCTATCGTCCATGATTCACTTCAATATACCAAAATAGGTTCAATATAGCATTTTAAGACTCCTATTCTAACATTCATTGATAAGGATGTGTTGCATAATATGTTTCTTATTCTCTGAAATGCAGTCTTTTCTTGGCCTATTCTGTTCTTAATTTGTTTTGCATTTCCCATCTGAAGTTATTATTGCTCCAGGATATTTAAATTTCTGCACCAGCTTTAGAATAGTTCCATTTAATTTTATACTGCATTTTAGTGGATTCTGCTTCTTAGATATAACCATAGTCTCTGTCTTTATTACATTCATTCTGTTCACTTTCTTTGGTGACTTTAGATAATATAGTTGTCATTTAAATATTAGGTAGGCTTTGTTATGTGACCTGAGAGGCTGATAGTCCGGTGGTCACCACATTCCTTTGCACCTGGTTTCTTTGGTAGTGTTATAAACGTGGATTTAAGCAGATCACTGGGCATATAACCACTGTTGTAAATGTCATTCAGTAACTTGGTTATTATTTTTATTGCCATCTCTTCTAGTGCCTCTATTTCTTCTATATTATCAGGCCCAGTCGCTTTTCCTTTTTTCATGTGTTTGATGGCATCTATGATTTCATCTTCAAGTATTGAAGTTTTCAGTATCTGGTGTTATTTCTGGTCTTTCTCCGCCATATAGCTCATCCATGTACTCTGTCCACCTATTCACAATGTCTTCTTTTCCCATTAACATTTTACCTTCTTTTGATTTAAACAATGCTGTGTTATATTTTGTCTCCCTGCCTGTGAGTTCACTAATTTCTTGTCCATGATTTTGCTGTCTTTATTATGGGAGCCCTCTATTTGTCTGCACTGCTCATTTAACCACACTTCCTTTGCTTCTTTCCATTTGCATCTTATTTCTTTGTTTATGCTGCTATATTTTTATTGGTTATTTTTACTCCTCCTTCTCTTGTCCATCAGCCCCAAGATGTTATCTGTCATCCATTTATTCTTGGGGGCTTGTTTTTTGGTGGTATTATCTCCTTAAGAGTTTGGTGGATTGAATCTCTCCCACAACTGTCCGTGCTGTTTGCTCATCAAATATTATACCTACTCATCGTTCACCTGCTGAATATGTTATTGTATATTTATCAGAATTTATCATCCCTGCACCTGTCTATCTAACTTCACTCATTCCTAACATGTTGACCTACATCCCTTCCATTTTCTAATTTTCCAGCTTGGAATAGAGTTCTAAAATTCCATGTTGCTATTTTGAACTTGTTAGTTTTGCCCACCAGTAGCTTGATGACGATCTGGCCTCACCTGTGGCTCGTGAGTTGCCCTACCGGACGAGGCTGTTCCAGAGGAACATACATTAACGTTGTTCATGACAAATATTCTGAATAAGCATAATTGTTCTTGAGAGCCTTCTGTCGGTTTGTGTACGGACTCTCCGCTAGCCTTTGGACTCCCTGTACTACTCGCAAGGCAGCGGGAGCGAGAGGTTTTAAGGCGCCTCTTACCCGCCTGGTATTCCCTTTGGCACTTTATAGGAGTAGGAGAGCTACCTATCACCCCACCTCGCTCTCTGAGTCTACCGCCAGTTGGTCCGAGCCTGCTTATTTGGGTAAACCCTTATTCATAGGGATCCTCCATATCTGGAGGACTTTCACCATCCGCCACCTGTGACGCGCTGGGGTGGGAATTTTTAGTGTCTTTATTTCGGCCTGTTCTAAAGTGTTTTGTTTATTGTCTGTTTCCAGGCTAGCCCATATGTGATGTAATACTTCATGTCTTCGTGCATCCTTGGTTCTAATGTGTTAAAAATATACCTAAAACTAGTAAATTATGCGTATATTTTAAAGACCTAACTTTATAGAATGATTATTTCTTTCTGATGTCTGCACAGTTACATTTGTTGCACGCGAATCTCCAAAACGTTCACTTAACTCTCTTGTTAATGTTTTATACTATATACATTTCTTTAACTGTATCTAATACTCTAGTACATCAGAACAGTAGGTTGACTTGTGTACCAAGGAAAATCTCAGCACAAGTTCACAAGAGAGAATACAAATAAATGCTTCCTAACTAAATCTCAACTAAATCTCAACTAAATCTAAGCTAAAACAGAAAATAAAATTTCAGTAAATCTAACTCGGATAACAAAACAGTAAATATGGGTATACAAAATTTAAAGAGAGGAGTAATAACAACAACAACAACAATAAGTACTAACTTCTCAGAACAGCTTCTTCTTCTTCTTCGTTCCCTTCTACCACCAAAAACCGCACTGTGAACCTACTGAATTCACGCCTGTGGTCCTCGTTAGGTCCCGTGGTCCCCTGTGTGGTCCCCGAAAAGACCACACGAGATCCACGAGAGGACCACAAGGGGTTCAGAGTATTACAGGGCTTTAGCCTGTATTCTTGGTGGGTCTCGGAAGCGGAATTGCATGACACCGTGGTTTTCATTGCACCAGTTTAGTCTAGGGTTGGACTTTCTCACCGGAAGACCTCGACGTGTTTAGGATATCAGTGCATCCCCGCTGGGTGAGAGACGGTAGCCCACCCAGGCCAGAGTTGGACTTTCTCACCGGAAAACCTCGACGTGTTTTGAGATACCCGTGTATCACCGCCGGGTGAGAGGTGGTTGCCCATCCAGTCCAGAGTTGGACTTTCTCACCGGAAAACCTCAGCGTGATTAGGATACGCAAACATCCCCGCCGGGTGAGAGGTGGTTGCCTATCTAGATTTCCCTGGTCCAGTGTCTCCGACTTCAGCATTTTGCGGTCGTGGCCGCTACCCTTCCTAGTTGTGACCAGGATGGAGCTTTTGTCCAGGAGGACGAATCCTCGCCACTAGTGACTTCTACCCCTGGGTTGAGCCGGTTTAGGCATTATCCCAGTGTGGGCGTGTTTGGGACGAGACCGACCTCTAGAGCAGAGGTACTGTGACATGCATAGCCTTCAAGATTCACCCCTGGTATGAGCCGGTTTAGGCAAAATTCACCAGTATGGGTGTATATCAGGCATGACCGACCTCTAGAGCGGAGGTGGCATGACATGTCTAGCCATCAAATTCCACCCCTGGTGTGTGCCGGTTTAGGCATATTTCACCAGTGTAGGTGTATTTCGGACGTGGCCGGCCTCTAGAGCAGAGGTGCCGTGGTATAGCTCTCGTAGCGATACTACTGGACATACCGGTTAAACTTCACTTTCCATCACCTTTTCCCATCGACGCCGCACAGCAACCTTTATTTCTTTTCCGCATTTACTTCCTTAACCGGGAGGAGCTTCACTCCACGCGCGGCATTTGAAGAGTCTCGCCAGCAGTGTCTTAACCTCTGGGACAAGCCGGTTCATGCATTTCACCCGATATGATTGCACTCAGGAAGTAGCCGACCTCCAGACCAGAGGTGCCGTGATTTGACTGTTTGCTTCGCTTTATCCTTTCTACCACCTTTTCCGCAGTGATGCTGCTCGGCAACCTCATTTGCAAATTTCTTCATTGGCCTTGAGGAGCACCGCTCCACCCACGGCAGCTGAAAATCTCGCAAACAGCGGCAGATGAGCTACTAAATGTGCCACTCATCTACGCTAAGTAACTGGTTTTCAGGCGCCAGATATTCGCCTTCGCCCCTTCTCCTGTCAGTTTAAACAGTTCTGCCACGGGAAGGCCAGGAGCTGGACTTCACTGCCAGAGGCTGTTTGAGGCGCGTTTGCAGTCCTTAGAACCTCTCAGAACAGCAAAAGTTTGTCCGCCTTCTTGCGTGATTGTTTATATAAGGTTTTAGAAAAATAATTACGAGGCTGTTAAAGACAGCTGACTATTTCTGTTAAGACAAAATTGTTTATAAGTGACGAGTAAAAGCAACAGCACAAACAATTATTTATATAAAAAAGACACTGACAATCAAACATGCACTGACCCGCATCGTTCCCCCCTCCCCTCACTACATATCCTTCTCCATACACACAGACACACACGCAGACACACACACAGACACGCACTTAAAAATTAAAGGAGACCTTTCATCTCATCAAAGTGAACTAATTTTGATCATAAATCTTTCTTCTAAATAACATTGTATGCCTGTATTTGAAACTAAATTTAAAAAATACACCGAAATGGCGTTTCGCAAAAGTAAATTCTGCATTATCAAAAAAGAAGACAATTCTTTAGTTCTGTAAATAGAAGAATTAAAATAAATAGAAGAAAGTTCTGTGTAGTCCTTTCAATAACGACAAAATTGTCTGAGATTACACAGTTTTCATACTACAGATTTTCCTAAATGTTTTCCTTTGAGTTCTATAATGTAAGATGAGTAAAATTTGTCTGAGTAAAGTTAAGTAGTAAGCTAGAAGTAAAAGTAAAGGTAATAAATTGTGTGTGTGTGTGTGCTCACAAAGTATCCAACCCTATCCACCTTCCTTCATTTTCCACATAAAAGATACCTTCTTATAATTTGCTAGAGAGAAAGAGTTTGTGGAAAACAGATTATTATCTGAACTGAGGATGAAAGTCAAAGACTCTCTCTCTCTCTGAGCCTTAAGTGCCCAGGGCACATGGGGCTTCCACAAGGTTTTCCACAAATGCCTGCCCTTCGCCTTTTTTTCTGCTCTTGCCCAGGTGAGCCCTCTATTGCTCAACATCCTTTCTGTTGTTCTTCTCCATGTCTCTTTTAGTCAAAGACTAATCTACTTCAATTTCCTGAATGTAAAAATACGACAAGGGAAACAAAGGGATAAATGGAAGTGACAGCTCAAAGACATCAGAAGGAACTCAGTTGTGCTTTAACTTAGAATTGTGAAAATTATTTTCTTTCAGTTGTGTCCCCTGAATATAATCAAAATTTTTTTCCTAACGAAACTTTTCGGTTGGTCATTAAAATAAGACGTTTGGTGAGAACTATGTAGAACTATGGGAAGTATAATATATAAAATATGAAATATGTTTGTTATAAATAAAGTAAGCATAAATGTACTACACATTCAGAGGTACAAGTTTATTTTTCAAAATTTAACAAATGAGCAGAAGTTTTTAACGGAAATATTGATTTACAAATGTACTTAAGATGTTAGAATTCATAGTCCGGCATCAGTGCATTCAAGATCCTGCCATACACGCTCAGCCTTATACTCCAACATGCACAGAAAAGTCTCTACTAATAGTTCCTGTTAATAATGGAGTGTTTTATCTGACGAAGTTTCCTTCAGTCTCAGAACTGACGTGTAGGACATCATTTGTTGGTTGTTTATTGTAGGTTTTCTCCCAGCAACACTCTCCCTGTCCTAGCTTCATCAATCTCTGTACATTGTCCTCCTTATCCATTCTCAGCCTACCTTGTATTTCAGCTTGTCCTGTCAGTCTGTCAGTCAACTCATTTCCATCCACACGCGCATGTCCTGAACAGAAGATCCACGACAATCCTCTCATATGTCCCAATCTGTTTGCTCATTCTCTCCATCGAAAATTCTTCTTAACTTCCTTAGAACGCTGTGTGTCTTTCGCAACAACACCATGAGAATCTCATCACAACAACACCATGAGAATCTCATCACAACAACAATCACAACAACACCATGAGACTCTCATCACAACAACACCATGAGAATCTCATCACAACAACATCATGAGACTCTCATCACAACAACACCATGAGACTCTCATCACAACAACATCATGAGACTCTCATCACAACAACATCATGAGACTCTCATCACAACAACATCATGAGACTCTCATCACAACAACATCATGAGACTCTCATCACAACAACATCATGAGACTCTCATCACAACAACATCATGAGACACTTCCTGATCTTCCACTCAGCTGATTGCCACTGATGCCCGCCCCAAAAAAGGAATCAGAGGCGTCACCTTTATTATACCAAGAAAATGACAGTTGTCAGTTTGTTAAAACAAAACGTCATACTGGGAAATCTGTTATAACAAGAACGTCATAACCGCCAATCTCTTATAACGAGAAGGTCAGTGTGGCCATTTTGTTATACCAGGAAAATCCACAGTGGTCAGTTTGTTAAACAAGAAATTCGTTTCTGTTAACCTGTTATAACAAGAAGGTCATAGTGATAAATTTACTATAACAAGAGTGTTTAAGCGATCTGTTTGTTATAACTATAAAGTCATACTGGTCAAATTGTAATAACATGAGAGTCATAGTTGTCATTTTATTATAAACTAGAGAATCATAGTTATCAGTTTGTTATAATAAGAGATTCATAGTTGTCAGTTATAATTAGGGAGTCATAGTTATCAGTATGTTATAATAAGAGATTCATATTTGTCAGTTTGTTATAACCAGAGAATTATAGTTCGCTCAGTTTACTAACCAGGTGGTAGCGGGTTCAAGTCCCAGGAGTTTGAATTTTTTTCTGGTACACACCAAAAAGTCCCCGGGGTTCACCCAGCCTCTAAAAATAGGTACCAGAGAATTCTGGGAAGGTAAAGCGGCCAGGCGTGATACTGACCACATCACTCTTTCATGTGCCGAAGGTCATGGAAAATACGGGCCTAACACCGTATTCCCCAATATGCCTTAATGACATGGAAACGGGAATTTTATTTCTTTACCTAGAGAATCATAGTTATCAGTTTGTTATAATGAGAGATTCACAATTATCAGTTATAAGAGTCACAGCTGTAATTTATAATAATAAATTCACAGTTGTTAGTTATAATAAGAGTGTCACAGTTATCAGCTATAATAAGAGAGTCACAGTTAAAACAAGAGAGTCACAATTATAATAAGAGAGTCATAGCAGTCAACAGAGAAGAAAATAGAGCTCTTCGCACTGTGATATTCCACATATCAGAATTGAGATTGAAGAAAACTTCATCAGATAAAAGTCTCCATTGTTAACAAGAGCCCGTTTTTATTTTGAATATTCTGGTCCGACTGATACTTTCAAAATAAAAAAAAATAGTGACAAAACCTGTTACGTGACAGACAGTTTTTGTTTTCTTATCAAACGCAATTGTCTGGTAAGACTAAGTGTTCAATGTATAAGATGCTCATAAATCAGTTTTAAATGTTCTTTAGTTTATCAGATTTTAGAGAATAGTTCTACCGAGTAAGCAATATTTAAGATGAAGGAATAACATTTTTCTTACGCTGGCAGTCGCTGAAGGCAAAGGCTTGTAGTGTTCAAGACAGACAGAAATTTAGAGGATAATCCAAGAAAGACAAATTTATTTTAACACTGAGTTTCAAAACATTTTAATGTTTGCATCCCTTGGTCGTAGTCACATTTTCATGCGTTGTTGTGTATTCCAGGTTAACAAGCAAACAGAAGGAACTGTGGGACAGAATAAACAAATTCAAAGTTCAAAGTTCAAAATTATGACTCCGGCTTCACAACATTCGGGACAACCCCATATATGCTCCCCCGCGTGGCGTAGCGTCCATCCAAGAGAATGTTTGCTGATAGTTCCTGTCAAATCTTGGTTGTTTACGATGAGTTTTCTGCAAGAGTTCGGAATCCTGGCTGCACCTTTAATTTGTCCTAGCTCCAGCAATCTCTCCATATCTACATTGTTCGTCCATTCTCGGTCTTCATTCTTTCACAGTCTGTCCAATACACCCTTAGCAATGTCCCCCTATCCATTGTCAGTCTGCCATTTGTTTTAGCCTGTCCAGCAAGTCTTTCTGCCACATCATTGTCATGTACTCCCACATGCCCTGGACCGTAAAGCTACGTTAGTCTTCTCACAGTTCACTGACTTAACAGATGACCTCATTCTTTTCTAAGCATTTTCTTCTCAATCTTACGGAGCACGCTCTGTGATTCCGTCACAACGATACCATTAACCACATCATGAACCACATCATGAACCACATCCATTGCTGCTGAGTCGGCCTCAACTTTCATCCCCATGCTTGATGTGCTGACTCCAAAGGAGCCCGAACCCTGTGCCACTACTCTTCCATTTAGGTAGGCAACAAAGCCCCAACACCTTTGCTTTTCCGAGTCGCTGAGCCATCTGTGTACACTACCGTGTCGGAAGACCCACAATGATGCTGGATGAGATCTTGAACCCAAAGTTCAACTGCTCCTTGTGCCCAGTCTCGACATTCACAGCCCTTCTGTATAATAACCTCTGTTAGCTGAGGTAGGTCATGTACCCGTAACCAGTCATCACCTTTGTGCACCTCATGTAGATTGTAAACTGACTTTATTGTATCCCCCGCCTCAGCCGTCCAGAGTCTACCTCGTTTGATGCATCTTCCTTTTATCAACCCCAACTCCTTATGGAGCGGATGATTCTTAATGCCAACAACCCTGATTTATGCTTTTGCCTGAGCATACGTCTTCTTATTAGAATAACAGAATCTCTAATAACAAGATTTAGGATGACTTCATGTTATTTAAGACTTGTTTTAATTAAAAAGATATGAGTTGTAATTGTGCCCTGTGTAGATCGGCTATTACTGTTGCTACAGTTACTGAGATTTCGAAATATGTATATTAAGGTCATCTTGTCTTGTCTGGTCTCTTTCCTCATACTAGTTTAAAGTGAGGTTGTGTTGTAGCGCAATCCATAATAATCTTAATAAAATAACATAATTTTCTAAAAGCTAAAACAAATATATGTGACTCTCTCTGATGTCACTTTATTATGGTTCATCTGTTGTCACTTTAAGTGTGGATCTCTTTGATGTTCCTACAAGTGTGACTTTCTCTGATGTTACTTAAAGTATATTAAAATTTGACGTCAATTCAAGTGTGGTTTTCTCTGATGTAATTTCAAATACAATTCTCTCAGATCAAGTGGCACTCTCTCAGATGTAGCTTAAAATGTGGTTATGAACTCTACTGTGGACGACTGGGGGGAGGAGGTGTACGTGATTTGGTAGATGGTTTCTGGAGTGGGGGAAATACATATTGAAACATTGGCTTGCATCAGATTAGATCGAGTCTATGGCCGGCGATGTAGTGTCTTCGTTGTGCTTATATTATTGTGCGTGCTTAGTATATTCAGCCGAGCCCACCTCATGTAGTGTAGGTTATGTAGTTTTGAATATAATTATATTGTAGGGTCCTGCATTTACGAATCGATAAGGACATTCTGTGTATGATTTCAGTGTGATTTATCGGTATATTGGATGGGCAAGATGTTTTATTATTATGCTTTTCGTGCTTTTTATTATGCTTTTCATGTAGACTGATCGTGTACTGCAGTAGCACAGTTATATGGAGTTGTGTCATGGTAGTGATAGCTCAGGCGGAATGAGTGCTACTGCACATTAAGTTGGTAGTGTAGGCTACGTGGAGGGCTAAGAGAGCCCGGGACTCCAGGTTCATCAGGTTCCCAATATGAAACATGAGAAGTCAGTATCATATGATACCATTCTTAATTATCCTGCATTGCATTGATACTGTTCATCTTCTCACTTTTCTATCACTGATGATTGCTTGAAATATTTTGCTTGCATTAATACTGTTCATCTTGTTCATCAATTTGTTCGTCCACTATTATGACACATGTATTGATGTCCTGTTGATTGTTAGTATCAGTCGTATGTTCTGTTGTGGCGTATTGTGTGATTAAAATGCTGTGTCCTTAATTTCAGACTTAGTGATTTGTACTGCATGTCAATGTGATGCTGTGTTGATTGAATGCTTGAGGATTTAAGCATAGTTAGCACACAATATACCAAGGAGGGGAGGATCCTAGGTTGGCGGTCCAACAGGGGAACCAGAGTGGCCTCTACTACTGACGTACATTGCCAAGGATTGTTGGTCTGTAACCATCTTGAGAAAATATTCCTCCCACGAATTATACATATAAAAATTTCCCCAACAAGTTTTACCTTATTATGCGAGATAATAAACACATGAATAAATCCAGAAGTTTTATGTGTTTCAGTAGAGCTAATGTGGGTTATGTTACAGAATAATGGAACATGAAATCTAGTAGAGGGCATCATATGATTAGCAACTGACTAAAGAGAAAAGAACTTTAGTAGATAAAATTATGTTAGCAGTAACCTCAAACCCCACGAATAAATGGTAGTCAGTAAAGGGTAGGCGAGAAAAGTCTCACATAGAAAGATTGAAACAAGACATGATATAGAATGTAACAATTCGTAAGACGTGAGGGATGTTTTAGGACTTGATCAAGTTACGTTTTGATGGAATTGATTGGAATTCATCCACAAGAACGACATCAGACGTGCACAGTTATTTAAATCATTTCTGACGTGATGTGCCGTGACATCGTCTCAACGGCTGAAAAAAAAGGAATTGAATGAGATTATCTTGTC
The DNA here is from genome assembly GCA_009760885.1 of Achatina immaculata. Classification (NCBI taxonomy): domain Eukaryota; kingdom Metazoa; phylum Mollusca; class Gastropoda; order Stylommatophora; family Achatinidae; genus Lissachatina; species Lissachatina immaculata. The sequence goes on along the minus strand of CM019704.1, from coordinate 39,790,576 downwards.
ATCTTGTGCGTACATTTTCAAGAATAAATGTCTTTTCCATGTAAAACAATGCTGCTACCATCTTGAGGTTTGCACACAGGACCAATAAATTGATTGGTTGACTTGGTAATATGTGTTTCATGTTGATGTTATGTATGAATGTGTAAGAGATGCTGAATTAACTGCCATGCAGTATCTTTGGAGGGGAGAATCTGGGTTGGCGGTATGGGGGGGGGGGGAGCGAGATCTAGGCCGGCAGCCATCAAAACGAGACTAAGTAGGGGTCAGCAGCCATCAACACGAGACTAAGTAGGGGTCAGCAGCCATCAACACGAGACTAAGTAGGGGTCAGCAGCCATCAACACGAGACTAAGTAGGGGTCAGCAGCCATCAACACGAGACTAAGTAGGGGTCAGCAGCCATCAACACGAGACTAAGTAGGGGTCAGCAACCATCAACACGAGACTAAGTAGGGGTCAGCAGCAATCAACACGAGACTAAGTAGGGGTCAGCAGCCATCAACACGAGACTAAGTAGGGGTCAGCAGCCATCAACACGAGACTAAGTAGGGGTCAGCAGCCATCAACACGAGACTAAGTAGGGGTCAGCAGCAATCAACACGAGACTAAGTAGGGGTCAGTAGCCATCAACACGAGACTAAGTAGGGGTCAGCAGCCATCAACACGAGACTAAGTAGGGGTCAGCAGCAATCAACACGAGACTAAGTAGGGGTCATCAGCCATCAACACGAGACTAAGTAGGGGTCAGCAGCCATCAACACGAGACTAAATAGGGGCCAGCAGCAATCAACACGAGACTAAGTAGGGGTCAGCAGCCATCAACACGAGACTAAGTAGGGGTCAGCAGCCATCAACACGAGACTAAGTAGGGGTCAGCAGCAATCAACACGAGACTAAGTAGGGGTCAGCAGCAATCAACACGAGACTAAGTAGGGGTCAGCAGCCATCAACACGAGACTAAGTAGGGGTCAGCAGCCATCAACACGAGACTAAGTAGGAGTCAGCAGCCATCAACACGAGACTAAGTAGGGGTCAGCAGCCATCAACACGAGACTAAGTAGGGGTCAGCAGCCATCAACACGAGACTAAGTAGGGGTCAGCAACCATCAACACGAGACTAAGTAGGGGTCAGCAGCCATCAACACGAGACTAAGTAGGGGTCAGCAGCAATCAACATGAGACTAAGTAGGGGTCAGCAGCCATCAACACGGGACTAAGTAGGGGCCGGCAGCCATCAGCATAAGAGCAAGTAGAGGTTGGTAGTCATTCATTCATTCATTTGCATGTCCCTTGCGGAACTTTGCCTCCCAAACAGCACTCCTGTAGGCCTCTCGGTTGTGAGCAAGATGGCCTGCTGCTGTTTCATCCATTTCCAGATCGTCAACGACGTCTTGCAGCCATCTTCGTCTTCGTCTTGGTCTTCCTCTTTTTCTTTTTCCCATTATGTATCCTTCCAATACTGTCTTCTCTAAATTATCATGACGTTTAATGTGTCCAAAATATTTCAGTTTTCTCTCTTTAATCCTCTTCACTAGCCAGCCTTCTTCAATATTAAGCTCTTGTAGTATAGATATATTTGTTCTTTTTTGTGTCCACGATATTTGGAGAACTCTTCTGTAGCATTTACATTCAAAGGCATTTATGTGTTTCTCAGCTGTTTTGTTAAGTGTCCAGGTCTCACAGGCATACGTTGCTATGGGAAAGATGCATGCCCTTAGAAATCTTATTTTTGTGGTTCTGTCTGCTCCTGTCCACAGACTCTTTATTTGTTTTACTTTCTGAAGAGCGATAGATGTCCTCCTTTTAATTTCCCTAATTGTATCTCCATTATTAGTTATTAGCGATCCAAGATATTCAAAACTCTCCACTTCTTCCAGTTTTTCCTCATTGATACATATTTCAGTTGCCTTGTTTGTTTTGTCAGTTGTCATCAATTTAGTTTTCTTTGCATTAAGATAAAGGTTCTGCTCTTCGCTGCTCTTGCGGACTGACATAATTAGTTTTTCCATTCCTTTTTGTGTTGTGGACAGCCATCGGCTTAAGAGCAAGTAGAGGTTGGTAGTAGCCATCGGCATAAGAGCAAGTAGGGGTCAGCAGCCATCAACACGAGACTAAGTAGGGGTCAGCAGCAATCAACACGAGACTAAGTAGGGGTCAGCAGCCATCAACACGAGACTAAGTAGGGGTCAGCAGCCATCAACACGAGACTAAGTAGGGGTCAGCAGCAATCAACACGAGACTAAGTAGGGGTCAGCAGCCATCAACACGAGACTAAGTAGGGGTCAGCAGCCATCAACACGAGACTAAATAGGGGCCAGCAGCAATCAACACGAGACTAAGTAGGGGTCAGCAGCCATCAACACGAGACTAAGTAGGGGTCAGCAGCCATCAACACGAGACTAAGTAGGGGTCAGCAGCAATCAACACGAGACTAAGTAGGGGTCAGCAGCAATCAACACGAGACTAAGTAGGGGTCAGCAGCCATCAACACGAGACTAAGTAGGGGTCAGCAGCCATCAACACGAGACTAAGTAGGAGTCAGCAGCCATCAACACGAGACTAAGTAGGGGTCAGCAGCCATCAACACGAGACTAAGTAGGGGTCAGCAGCCATCAACACGAGACTAAGTAGGGGTCAGCAACCATCAACACGAGACTAAGTAGGGGTCAGCAGCCATCAACACGAGACTAAGTAGGGGTCAGCAGCAATCAACATGAGACTAAGTAGGGGTCAGCAGCCATCAACACGGGACTAAGTAGGGGCCGGCAGCCATCAGCATAAGAGCAAGTAGAGGTTGGTAGTCATTCATTCATTCATTTGCATGTCCCTTGCGGAACTTTGCCTCCCAAACAGCACTCCTGTAGGCCTCTCGGTTGTGAGCAAGATGGCCTGCTGCTGTTTCATCCATTTCCAGATCGTCAACGACGTCTTGCAGCCATCTTCGTCTTCGTCTTGGTCTTCCTCTTTTTCTTTTTCCCATTATGTATCCTTCCAATACTGTCTTCTCTAAATTATCATGACGTTTAATGTGTCCAAAATATTTCAGTTTTCTCTCTTTAATCCTCTTCACTAGCCAGCCTTCTTCAATATTAAGCTCTTGTAGTATAGATATATTTGTTCTTTTTTGTGTCCACGATATTTGGAGAACTCTTCTGTAGCATTTACATTCAAAGGCATTTATGTGTTTCTCAGCTGTTTTGTTAAGTGTCCAGGTCTCACAGGCATACGTTGCTATGGGAAAGATGCATGCCCTTAGAAATCTTATTTTTGTGGTTCTGTCTGCTCCTGTCCACAGACTCTTTATTTGTTTTACTTTCTGAAGAGCGATAGATGTCCTCCTTTTAATTTCCCTAATTGTATCTCCATTATTAGTTATTAGCGATCCAAGATATTCAAAACTCTCCACTTCTTCCAGTTTTTCCTCATTGATACATATTTCAGTTGCCTTGTTTGTTTTGTCAGTTGTCATCAATTTAGTTTTCTTTGCATTAAGATAAAGGTTCTGCTCTTCGCTGCTCTTGCGGACTGACATAATTAGTTTTTCCATTCCTTTTTGTGTTGTGGACAGCCATCGGCTTAAGAGCAAGTAGAGGTTGGTAGTAGCCATCGGCATAAGAGCAAGTAGAGGTTGGTAAGAGGAAGTAGAGGTTGGTAGTAGCTATCGGCATAAGAGCAAGTAGTTTTGGTAGTAGCCATCGGCATAAGAGCAAGTAGTGTTGGTAGTAGCCATCGGCATAAGAGCAAGTAGTTTTGGTATCAGTCTTCGACATAAGAGCAAGTAGTGTTGGTAGTAGCCATCGACATAAGAGCAAATAGTTTTGGTAGTAGCCATCGACATAAGAGCAAGTAGTGTTGGTAGTAGCCATCGGCATAAGAGCAAGTAGTGTTGGTAGTAGCCATCGGCATAAGAGCAAGTAGTTTTGGTAGTAGCCATCGGCAAGTAGTGTTGGTAGTAGCCATCGACATAAGAGCAAGTAGTTTTGGTAGTAGCCATCGGCATAAGAGCTAGTAGTGTTGGTAGTAGCCATCGGCATAAGAGCAAGTAGTGCTGGTAGTAGCCATGGGCATAAGAGCAAGTAGTGCTAGTAGTAGCCATGGGCATAAGAGCAAGTAGTGCTGGTAGTAGCCATGGGCATAAGAGCAAGTAGTGTTGGTAGTAGCCATGGGCATAAGAGCAAGTAGTGTTGGTAGTAGCCATGGGCATAAGAGCAAGTAGTGTTGGTAGTAGCCATGGGCATAAGAGCAAGTAGTGTTGGTAGTAGCCATGGGCATAAGAGCAAGTAGTGCTGGTAGTAGCCATGGGCATAAGAGCAAGTAGTGCTGGTAGTAGCCATGGGCATAAGAGCAAGTAGTGTTGGTAGTAGCCATGGGCATAAGAGCAAGTAGTGTTGGTAGTAGCCATGGGCATAAGAGCAAGTAGTGTTGGTAGTAGCCATGGGCATAAGAGCAAGTAGTGTTGGTAGTAGCCATGGGCATAAGAGCAAGTAGTGCTGGTAGTAGCCATGGGCATAAGAGCAAGTAGTGCTGGTAGTAGCCATGGGCATAAGAGCAAGTAGTGTTGGTAGTAGCCATCGGCATAAGAGCAAGTAGTTTTGGTAGTAGCCATGGGCACGAGAACCAAGAGTGACAGGCGTAACAGTTTAAATTAGCACGTTTTTTTTAAGTTTAATATAATAATCATGATTTCCTGTTAAAAAAACTGAACTTTTTAATTAAACTGAAACATAAAATTCTTTAAAGCTTTGCCTATTTTTACATGCCTCCAAAACAAAAGTTGTTAGACACTGCAGATAAGACTACAATTTGATGCTCTTGTTAGCTCCTTCTTAGCTGTGTCTCTAGCTCTTGTTAGCTCCTTCTTAGCTTTGTCTCTAGCTCTTGTTAGCTCCTTCTTAGCTTTGTCTCTATCTCTTATTAGCTCCTTCTTAGCTGTGTCTCTAGCTCTTGTTAGCCCCTTCTTAACTGTGTCTCTAGCTCTTGTTAGCTCCTTCTTAACTATGTCTCTAGCTCTTGTTAGCCCCTTCTTAACTGTGTCTCTAGCTCTTGTTAGCTCCTTGTCTCAAGCTCTTGTTAGCCCCTTCTTAACTGTGTCTCTAGCTCTTGTTAGCTCCTTGTCTCTAGCTCTTGTTAGCCCCTTCTTAACTGTGTCTCTAGCTCTTGTTAGCTCCTTCTTAGCTTTGTCTCTAGCTCTTGTTAGCCCCTTCTTAGCTGTGTCTCTAGCTCCTGTTAGCCCCTTCTTAACTGTGTCTCTAGCTCTTGTTAGCCCCTTCTTAACTGTGTCTCTAGCTCTTGTTAGCTCCTTCTTAACTGTGTCTCTAGCTCTTGTTAGCCCCTTATTAACTGTGTCTCTAGCTCTTGTTAGCTCCTTCTTAGCTGTGTCTCTAGCTCTTGTTAGCTCCTTCTTAGCTTTGTCTCTAGCTCTTGTTAGCTCCTTCTTAGCTTTGTCTCTATCTCTTATTAGCTCCTTCTTAGCTGTGTCTCTAGCTCTTGTTAGCCCCTTCTTAACTGTGTCTCTAGCTCTTGTTAGCTCCTTCTTAACTATGTCTCTAGCTCTTGTTAGCCCCTTCTTAACTGTGTCTCTAGCTCTTGTTAGCTCCTTGTCTCAAGCTCTTGTTAGCCCCTTCTTAACTGTGTCTCTAGCTCTTGTTAGCTCCTTGTCTCTAGCTCTTGTTAGCCCCTTCTTAACTGTGTCTCTAGCTCTTGTTAGCTCCTTCTTAGCTTTGTCTCTAGCTCTTGTTAGCCCCTTCTTAGCTGTGTCTCTAGCTCCTGTTAGCCCCTTCTTAACTGTGTCTCTAGCTCTTGTTAGCCCCTTCTTAACTGTGTCTCTAGCTCTTGTTAGCTCCTTCTTAACTGTGTCTCTAGCTCTTGTTAGCCCCTTATTAACTGTGTCTCTAGCTCTTGTTAGCCCCTTCTTAACTGTGTCTCTAGCTCTTGTTAGCCCCTTCTTAACTGTGTCTCTAGCTCTTGTTAGCTCCTTCTTAACTGTGTCTCTAGCTCTTGTTAGCCCCTTCTTAGTTGTGTCTCTAGCTCTTGTTAGCCCCTTCTTAACTGTGTCTCTAGCTCTTGTTAGCCCCTTCTTAACTGTGTCTCTAGCTCTTGTTAGCCCCTTCTTAACTGTGTCTCTAGCTCTTGTTAGCTCCTTCTTAGCTGTGTCTCTAGCTCTTGTTAGCTCCTTCTTAACTGTCTCTAGCTCTTGTTAGCTCCTTCCTAACTGTATCTCTAGCTCTTGTTAGCCCCTTCTTAACTGTGTCTCTAGCTCTTGTTAGCTCCTTCTTAACTGTGTCTCTAGCTCTTGTTAGCCCCTTCTTAACTGTGTCTCTAGCTCTCGTTAGCTCCTTCTCTAAATGTTGTTGACGTTCAGTCCAGTGAGGTCTGAAATTATTCCCTGCTCCCTGTGAAACAAACTCAGTAGATGCCTTCAGTAGAGCTTTGTTCAAGCTCAAAGCTATAATTTCCAGCTTCTTCTTTTCTTACATCGTAAATCCTTTCCGTGCCGTTAAACCTCACATAGGGATCCCATAGTTGTTTACCAAGTTTTCCTGTTCTTGGCGAGCCTTTCAACTTCCTCAAGGGATGTTATGCTCAATAAAATGGCTTCTCTTAACAATATCCTCTTTAGAGTTTAATGTGGTCGACCTCTTTTTCTTCGGGCTGTTGTGCTCCACTTGAGAGCTTGTTCTGATATTCTTTGATTGTTTTTTCTCATCACATGGCCTACATATGTCCATGTTCTTTTTCTGATCACCCATGGTTGTTGTTTGCTCATATGTGTTATTTCTGCATTGTTCTTGAATACGTTCCACTTTTTACCAAGTATTTTCCTTAGGCATTTGCTTTCAAAATTTTTTGTCTATGTCTTTAGTTGATTTCCAGCTTTCGCATGCATAAATGAGGGTGGATATCACATTTGAATTGAATAATCTTAACTTGATTTTTGTGCTCATAACTTTTGAATGCCATATGTTCTCAAGATTCTTGAAGATCGATGTTGCTTTTGCTATTATAATTCTAACTTCCTTTCTCGTGTGACAGTCCTGGTCTATATAGCTGCCAAAGTATGCAAATTGATTGACTTCTTCAATATATGTCTCTTCTACGTGTATTTTCCCATATTGATTAACGGGAATTTTCAATATTTTTGTTTTTGTCCTTGTTAATTTCAAATCCTATTTTGCTAGCCAGTGAAGACAATTCATTCATTCATTTGCATGTCCCTTAGGAACTTTGCCTCTCAAACAGCTACTTCCTGTAGGCCTCTCGGTTGTGAGCAAGATGGCGTGCTGCTGATGCTTCCATTTGCAGATCATCAACGATGTCTAGGAGCCATCTTCGCCTTGGTCTTCCTCTCTTTCTTTTTCCTATTATGTACCCTTCCATGACGGTCTTCTCTAAATTATCATGACGTTTCACGTGTCCAAAATATTTAAGTTTTTCTTTTTAATCCTCCTTACTAGCCAGCCTTCTTCAATATTAAGTTCTTGTAGTATGGATATATTTGTTTGTTTTTTTTTTGTGAAGACAATATATCTGCTTTTTTTCATGGAATTCGCATTGTTACTGATAAGAGTTATGTCTTCAGCAAAATCAAGATTTTCTAGCTGAGTCCTATGTACCCAGTCAATACCTGTGTTACCTGTGCAGCATTTTTTAAATTATAAAGTCTATTCTATTTCCCAAAAGCAAAGGAGACAGTATACATCCTTGTTTCGCGCCTGTTTCAGTCTGGAACCATTCGCTCATTACTTCATCTGTCTTGACTGCGCAAACATATCCGTTGTAGATATCTCTAATGATGTTGACAATTTTAGATGGTATTCCATATAGTCTTAAAATCTCCACAATTAATCTGTATGTATATGCTATCAAATACTTTTTTAAAGTCTGTGGAGTTCAGGATTAATAGTTTCTGCTTTTCAATATGTTCTTCAAGTATTATTCTTAGAGTAAAGATCTGGTCGAGACAGCTTCTCCCTTTTCAAAATCCTGCCTGTTCCTCTCTCATTGCAGTAGCCACTACATCCTTAATTTATTCAGAATCACTTTACAAAACCCCTTTGACACAACTGATAGTAAGGTTACACCCCTTCAGTTATTGCAGTCACTGAGGTTGCCTTTTTGGGTATTTTAACAATGAATCTCTTTTTTCATTTAGAAGGGACTTTTTCTCCCATCCAAATTTTAGTAAACATTCTTTGTAGTTGACTCATGTTGTCTATATTAATAGCTTTTAACATTTCAACAGTTACTTCATCTTCACCTGCAGCTTTGTTGTTAGCCATTAGATTCACTGCTGTTTCAATTTCATTCAGTGTAACTTTATCTAAGTTGACATTTAGTTGTGGGGCTGGTAAATCGTTTTCAAGTTTTATTAGTTCATTTAGGTGTGGTCGACTGAGTATTTCTTGGAAGTGTTCGGCTCATATTTGCTTTTGGTCATTACTTGATGTTGATAGGTTGACTGTTTTGCTAAAGACCGGTCTTTCTCTGAGGTAATATCACCTGTTAGCTTCTTCTTTATGTTATATATTAACTCTTATCAGTAACAATGTGAACTCCATGCAAGAAAAAACAGATAGCCAGCCTTCACTGGCTAGCAAAATAGAACTTGAAATTAACATGGACAAAACAAAAATAATGAAACTTCCCTTTAATGAAAATGGAAAAATTCACATAGAAGGGACAGATACTGAAGAAGTCAATCAATTTGCAGACCTTGGCAGCTACATAAACCAGGATTGTGACACTAGAAAGGAAGTAAGAATTGCAAAAGTAGCATCGATCTTCAAGAATCTTGAGAACATATGGCATTCAAAAGTTATAAGCA
>CM019704.1:39705155-39781653 GCA_009760885.1 Achatina immaculata | reverse complement strand
GATCTATGTTCCCTGTCTCACAAAGACTATGTTAAGATAAGTGTGTTCTTAACACAGCTGTTCCCAGGGGAGAAGACATAAGTCAAAACACAGACTGTAAATGGTCAGATGTAGGTGACATTTATGACTGATACGGCAATTTCACTTAGCACAGTGGATAGATAAGAACTTTGAGCTTAATAATACTTTTTCTTTGAACCAAACACTAACATATATATGTCATAAAAGGTCAAATTTATTATTAATGGCTGCATTTGTAGATATTGTAAAACTTGTTTGGTGCAAGTTTACATTTATAATTATTGGGAGAAATATATTTTATCTAGATGTTACAGACCAACAATCCCTTGGCAATGTACTACCTTACTCGAGGTCAGGTTATCCCGTCCTTGGTATATTGTATGATAATTATGCATAAATCCTGAGCATTTAATCAAAATACAATACATTGATATGTAGGACAAATCGCCAAGTCTGAAATTAAGGACACAACATTTTTAATCTCACTATACCCCACAACAACACATACAACTGACATTAACATCCTCATGACATCAAGACAGGTGTCATTATAATGATAATTAAGCATGGTATCATATTATAATGACTTCTCACGTTGCATTAATGAAAACCTTATGGACCTGGGGCCCCGGGCTCTCTTGGCCCTACATGTAGGCACTTATTCCACGCAGTAGCTATTGCTGCTATGACACACCTCTATATAACCGCGTTGCTACAGCACAAGATCAGTCTACGTGAAAGCATAATAACGAATCAAACATTTTGCCTATTCAATATACCTATGAATCACAATGAAAAGCATATCCATATTGATACGTAAATACAGCTTATTGTACAACTACATAATCTACAGCACATGAGGTGGGCACGGGAAGAATATAGCCACCGATCAGCATAACTAACAGGAATTTACAGCACATCGATAGGCACAACTAAACAAGACAACTCCCATCCATTGCCTCTATCTATACTGAATGCCAGCCAATGTTTCAATATCTTTATATAGCTCTTCCGAAACCAACTACCGCTCACGTGGACGATGACGCTTCGATCAGGGTCGTACACCCCTAGATCTAAGCCTGCCTCGTCCATACTATTGTGGAATTTTTACTCTTTGGAATTCTGCTTGCTGTTGGCAGATTTGTTTTTTTTTTTTTGGTCCTATAGATCATAGACAGAAACACATTTTTGAAATTGGTACTAAAAGTGTAATAGAGAAAGAAATCACAATTAGCATTTATTAAAGTAACTATTCTCCCTATAATCCCAAAATGCGCCAGAAGGCCTCTGTTAGCTTTAACCAAATCAGAGTCAGGTAAAATGTCCTCCAAACAACGGAAAATCCATGGACAGTATTGGTTCAAATATATTTATTCTTAGAAATAACAAGTTTGGTCAGTCTAGACTCTTTTCTGCTCCTGCTTATATCACTGACACCACTATCTGAAGCAGTTAAACTCGTAGTTGAAAGTCTAAATTTAGACTGAACTCTAATGGCATAGATCATGAGAATGGATTCAGTGACTATTATAATTTGTGAAAATGGTGGCATGATGATTGTATAAAAGTATAAAGAAAATGAATAGACTTCAACTCTGTTATCTGCCAACCACAGAACCCATCTAGTACGATTAACAGTTGGGTCGAAACCCCATTGTAGACCTTGAGTTGTCCACACTGGCATTATGCAAATCGTACAAATAAAGAGAGAGCTATATTAAAATATACTGAGCGAGATTTGGTAAATAAACCTTTGACCTTCAATGGTGTCCATACACACATGCATCTTTCTGTGGACAAGTACACGGTGACTGTACTTGCTACGCTATGAAATAAACCCATAGGGTAAAAGCAATAGAGAACCCCAACAAGTATCATATCCACACTTTCCACAGGGAAGTATCTTCCCATTATATCACATACTGAACCTGCCAGATTTAGTAAGCTGTAGAGCATCTCCCACAGAGATAAAGCGACAAATGTGACTGTGACACTATCCCTGATCCCGCTCTTATAATAAACAACAATGTTAACAATATTTGTTAACACGCCAAAGGCAGCAAATACAGTTGCTGCTAATAAAGTGATGAACAGGTCAAAATAGAAGTTGATGGAATCATCTTCTACGATATTACTCATTTTATCTCCGGTATTGTCCGTACAATATTTCGTCCGTCCTTGACAATGTCTTCACTTCGGACATATAACTGCTGTGGCAGAAATGCACTAAAGTAGACAGTGAGTATGGAAAACGTGACGTGCAAGATGGCGGTCGTTTTTAAAACGTTCTCGCCGGCATGCAGAAATCAGCGGAATTCCGCTTGATCTGTTACATATCATGTACCGGGAGTTGGGCATAAGGCTAACAACCTTATCCTGGGACCTATCTAGAGGCAACTCCAGATGGGAAAAAAGATATCGTTATGGAAACTCGCAGAGAAACCAAAATTGGCGAACTACTTTGCGAGCCCTATGTGACGTTTAACGGCACGGGAAGGATATAAGATATAAGATAAGAGTATGGAAAATTGTTTTGAATTAGATGCCACAATTAAATATTAAATAAAATACATGTTAAAGAGCTATATTGAGCCTATCTTGTTCTACAGAAGTACAAGGTGATACTGGAAAGTCCCCGACTGGTCCTACCAAAAGAAACCACAGGATTACTCTATTTGGTCAACATACCCTTGGAAATAGTCCTGTTGGAACGTACACAGCGATCTCAGCGTCTTTTCCATGTCTCAAAAGCTCAGCATGAGTTTTTTTTTATGGAAGCGGAACAATGCTACCTGAGATGTCCTTCAGATTTTAGCTCCCTTGTGGCAACGGTGACCCCTCGGCTTCACTTTCATTTTGGAGAATAAGGAGGAAGCCACAGGAGCTAGGTTAGGCTTGTACGGAGGATTTGAGATGACCGGCATGTTGTTTTATGCCAAAATCTGCATCGCCTTGAAGTAGCTGTTATGCAGCAGTCAGTTGCGGTTGTGCCACAGTCTTGGTCAATTTCGCTGCATATCCTCTATCGAGAGTGTCAAAACACAGCAGTAAAATTCAGATTTCATCCTTCTGCAGGGAGATGGAGACTCTCCGTGAACAATGTTCTCGACGCGTAGATGACTATGCTTTGTATTGCACTCCGAACCATACGATCCTTCTTTGGTCTTGATGATTGCTACTGGTCTTGATGATTGCTACTGGTCTTGATGATTGCTATTAGTCTTGATGATTACTATCGGTCTTGATGATTACTACCGGTCTTGATGATTCTGAATCTGTCATGCAACTGGTGCAAAGTATGAACAATTTTTAACAACATTTTTATTGAATGTTTTATATGCAGTTCTAATGAGTGTTTTAAGTAACATTTTAATGAGCGATTTTCAAATAACATTTCAGTGGTAGCATTTATACTTAGTAAGCCTCTTGCATTTTGGAAAGAACTAGTTTTGCACCGAGGTAAATAATATATATATATATATATATATATATATATATATATATATATATATATACTTCCAGCAGCTTTATGGTACAAACAGGAGTGAAACAGGGATGTGTACTATCACCTACATTATTTATCTTGGCAGTAGACTGGTTAATGAAGGAGGCAACATCAGACAAATGCAGAGGATTACAATGAACCCTTGACACAATGCTGGAGGAACTTGACTTTGCAGGCGACATTTGTCTACCATCAAGCAGCCACAAAGATATGCAAGATAAAATAAACAAGCTAACTCAGAATGCAAAGAACATAGGAATAATTATCAACATAGGAAAGACAAAGTTAATGAAACAAAATGTGAACAACAGAAATGTACTCAGAGTAGATAGCAAGTTAGTGGAGGAGGTCAACGAATTTGTACACCTTGGCAGCAGAGTAGTAGAAAATGGAGACAACGCAGAGAACATCAACAGCAGACTTACTAGAGCAAACCAGGCTTTTGCAGTGCTGCAGCAATAATTGCCCTAACTTCTGCATCAAAGTTGTTGCCGTATTTTTCATTGCGTATGGAAATCTTGTCAGTGGTGTTGTTTGAATATTCAGTATGTGCTCCTGCCCCTCCATTCTTTATGGCATTGTGTGCAGATCCGTCTGTATAAACACGTATTCAGGTGTCACATGGATATTTATCATCTAGAACACTAAGTGTGGCTGTTGATCTTACAAGGCTGCTCTGCATCTCACCATTCTGCACACCTTTCACTTCAGTCTGAATAGTTATTTGTGTATAATCTGCTTCTTTCCATGGTGTATGCTCTGGTACAGATGATAATGGAGTGACTACAGTTGGAAGGTCTGGTATCAGCTTACGCATACGCTTGGCCTGATGAACGAAACTGCTTCTTTAAATCCGCCTTAGTGCCAAGTTATTGAATCTCTCCTTCAGGGGATGGCTTACAGACCTGAGGAATTTCTCTCCCAAGGTCATGACCTTTGTGTCTCTACGTTACTTTAGCGCTTGAACACCAACTATTTTCTGCATTTCTACTATTGGTGTGGACCTAATTGCACCTGTGATAATCCGTAGTGATTGATTGTGTACCTTGTCTAGATTATTCTCTAGTGTGCTGACAGGTCAAGGAAAATATGGGCACTAACACCACATCCCTATGTGCCTCTAAGGCATGACAGGATTACCTTTACCTATTTTTACCTACATTATGCAGAGTAGTGTTTGATGCTGTGCACGAAGCTGTTGAGCCATATTCTAAATGTGGTAGAATACTTTGCTCATATACATTCTTGAGGATTCTTTCACTAGCTCCCTATGTGGTTTCATTCAATTTTCTTAATATGGTTAGCTTTCTTCTGGCTTTTGCTTCTGCATTACTGATGTGTTGCTTCCATGTCAGTTTTGAGTCAAGAGCCACTCCTAAGTAAGTGGGTTGGTTGTCCATCTTTAAGGATATTTCATTTACAAAGATCTTACCTGCTTTCTGTTTAAATAAGAGAGTGAACAGAGTGGTACTTGATTTCTCTGGGTTGATACTTACACACTGTTTGTTTGTCCATGATGTCAAGATCTCTGCTGCTCTTTGGAGTCTCTGTGTAGCAACTGTCGCGTATTCATCTTTACACCACATGACCAGATATCTGCATACAGTGCTGCTTTGATTCCATAGGGAAGTTCCTTGACCAGGTCATTAATGAATGCCAGGAATAGTGTAGGTGAAAGGACTCCTCCTTGTGGTACACCATGTCGCAGAAGTACTTTCTGGCTTTTGTGTCCATCTATTACTACTCTAGCTCTTCTATTGTGTAAATAGGACTTTCTCCAGTTGTGCAGTCTTCCATTCACATTGCAGTTTCTTAGTTTCCACAGCAGACCTTTCTTCCATACTTCAGGTCTATCTACGCTGCTAGTACATGGTTTTTTTTCTTGGAATGCATCCTCAATCTCTTGAGAGAGATAGGTCACTTGATCTTCCGTACTGTAGTACTGCCTAAATTCTGCTTGTAGTGGAACAAGGTTTTCACTTTCTAGGTACCATTAATCCTGAACTTCATAGACTTTAAAAAAGCATTTGATAGCATACGCAGAGATTCATTGTGGAGAATTTTAAGACAATATGGAATACCATCTAAAATTGTCAACATCATTAGAGATCTCTACAACGGATATGTTTGTGCAGTCAACACAGAAGAAGGAATGAGTGAATGGTTCCAGGTTGAAACAGGCGTGAAACAAGGATGTATTCGTATATTACCTCCCTTGCTTTTTGGAATTGCCATAGACTTTATAATGAAAAGATGCTGCACAAGTAAAACCGGCAATGATTGGGTACATGGGACCCAAATAGAAGATCTTGATTTTGCAGATGACATAACGTTATCAGTGACAATGTGAAATCGACGCAGGAAAAAACAAATTCCCTGTCTTCCTTGGCTAGCAAAAGAGGTATTGAAATTAAATAAAGACAAAACAAAATTAATTAACTTCTCAATAATCAAGAAGGAAAAATGTATGTAGAATGAACAGTTGTTGATGTAGTAAACCAGTTTGCAAACCTTGGCAGCTACATAGACCAGGATGGTCACACCAGGAAGGAAGTTAGAATTAGAATTACAAAAGCAGCAATGCCCCAAAAAAAAAGCTTGAGAACATATGGAATTAAAAAGTTATAAGCACAAAAAACACGTTAAGATTATTCAATTCAAATGTGATATCCACCCTTATTTGTGCATGTGAAAGCTGTAAATCAAGGAAAGAAATAGACAAGATATTAGGCTCTGTTGAAAACAAATGCCTAAGGAAAATACTTGGTTTAAAATCAAACGACTTCAAGAACACCACAGAGATAAGACAGATGAGCAAACAACAACCTGTCTCATGTGTGATCAGAAAAAGAGGATGGGCATATGTAGGCCATGTGATGAGAAGAAACAATCAGAGAATACCGAAACACGCTATCAAGTTGAGCACAATTTGCCGAAGAAAAAGAGGTCGACCACATGAAACTCTAAAGAGGACATTGTTAAGAGAAGCCAGTTTAGTGGGGGTAACTTCCCTCGATGAAGCTGAAAGACTCGCCGAGAAGAGGAAAACTTGGCAAACAACTATGCGACCCTTATATGACGTTCAAAGGCACGGGAAGGATGTAAGATGTAATGTACCCTTTTAGCCTCGGGTCAATGATGGGTTCCATCGTTTTGCATAGGCAGCTATGGCCTGTAACTGGAGGGCGTATCACTGTTTTACTCTGGCCATAGCTGTGGTACCATGCTTGCTTCCTTCCAGATTTGAGGTAACTTACCTGTGCTCCAGCACATATTGAAAGTATCCAACAGCTTGCCCTTTGCTGCCATTTCCAGTTTCTTGATCATTTCATTGGACACTCCATCTGGTCCTGGTGATTTCTTTGGTTTCAGTTTACTGACCGCTAGGTCTAACTCGCTGCGTGTGATTGGTGCATCCATGACCTCCACTTTTCTGACTTGTTCCTCTTCTTTCTGTGGGTAATGCGCACTGTACGCTCATTCTCCGGATGAATATCAATATTGCAGTCCTGTGCAAACATGCGAGCAAAGTCATCTGCTACCTGCTTACCTGTAAGAGTTTTCATATCCTCTATTAGTGTAATCTTTGTACTTTTTCCAGTGTTCTCATCGTTTAACTGTCTGATTAGTTTCCACACTTTCCTTCCATCCTTTTCAATGTTTTGTTGACTCTGTTTTCTCTCTCCAACTTTCCCGTCTGGCTTGCAGCTTGGCTCTCTGAAATTTGGCCACAGCATGTTGGTAATTATTGTGGTGTTCTTTGGCATGGTCTATTTTCTGCTTGCTTTCGAGCTATTTCCACGTCATCATGGAAAGTTCCCACCTCACTAGACCAGTCTAGTTTATAGTCCCTACAAGCTCATCTGGGAATGCTTTCACGGGGTGCCTGAAGGATACAAGCATTGAATTCCTTCATTATGCTCTTAATATCCTTACTGTCTATGAGCAGCTGTCCCACCAGGATACCTGTACGATGTCTGAACATTGTCGAGTCTGGATTTTTATAGTTCCATCTGGGGAGAAGGCTACTGATGTTAATGAGTTCATTTTCTATTGTCAGGAAGACTGGTCGATGGTCACTACCTCCATGTTGTTTTCCAACTTCGTGTGTAATGTTCCACTTCAGGTCTGGAGAGTGGAATGCCAGATCTGGTGTTGAGGTTGTATGCCAAACCCTTGAGTAAAATGTTGGGGGATCCCTTGGCTGGTTGATCAGGAGAAGTCCATTATCATCCTGCCAGCTCTCAAGTTCCTCTCCTCTCTTGTCTATGTGGTCATAGCCCCAGCTCTGGGTATGGGTGTTAAAACATCCACAGACCATCAGTCTCTCTTTATGTGGGATTGTTTCTTGAGCAAGTGGACGACAGTCATTAGGACAGTAATAGTTAAGGAGGTGTAAGTCTGTGCTACTGGTTTTTAGATGGATCATCTGGTATTGGTCTCCTTCCATGTACACTCCCAACTGACATGCTCTGATGTTATTCTTAACAAGTGTCAGTATTCTTCCTCTCCTTCTGTCCTGTCGGTCTGATCTAAAACACTGATAGCTTCTGATTTTAAAGGTGGCATCTTTGGTTAGGTGTGTCTCCTGTATGCAGCATATACTTACCTGCTCTGAAAAAGTATGTTCTCTAGTTCCACCTTTTTGCTATAGCCATCTCTAACACTGCTGATACCTTCAGCACTCCATTGCTCCTTATGTTCTTGGTTTTTGACAGCTTTCTGCTGTTGTATATTTTGGCCAGTAGCTCTACTCTCATGTCTCCTGGCTCCACAAGACGAACTGAGAGGACCTCCAGTAGCACTGTGTGAACCTTTTCGAGGCAAGGGGCCCGGCACTGCACCTGCCTGGTTAGTCTTCACAGGGCGAGCACCATGTTTGAAAACTTCAGATAGAGACATTTCATTAGTGATAATGCGTGTTACCCTTGTTTTTGAGATGCGCCTTTTGGCTGGTTACCTCCGACTTCAGCAACTTTCTTTGCTAGGGCAGACTGTGGTCTTGCTCGGACTGCCATGAAAACAGTGGTGTAGACTGACCTGGCCAAAACTTTGTCTTCCAGGCTCTGGTGGCTGTATTTAAGCCCCTTCTTTGAGACAGTTTGACAGAGACACTCCGACTTTGGGATGAGGAACCCGATGAGTGCCTCAACGATATCCATTCCCCGCCGTTTATAGTCTGCTGGCTCTGTTTTGTTTACATCATTCTGATAGCCATTGTTGTAAAGACCCATAGGCTTGTCACGTCCTGGATTCATTGATTTCACACCAGACTTTCTTTATCCCCGCTTGTGATCTCCATGTCCTCATCTGTCCACCAACCTGACATTACATTTTACAAAAATAACAATTACAATTAGTGTTGATTGCTATAGGTTTCTGGGCTACAGAAGTAAACCAGAGTTTTTAATCAAACAGATCTATGTTCCCTGTCTCACAAAGACTATGTTAAGATAAGTGTGTTCTTAACACAGCTGTTCCCAGGGGAGAAGACATAAGTCAAAACACAGACTGTAAATGGTCAGATGTAGGTGACATTTATGACTGATACGGCAATTTCACTTAGCACAGTGGATAGATAAGAACTTTGAGCTTAATAATACTTTTTCTTTGAACCAAACACTAACATATATATGTCATAAAAGGTCAAATTTATTATTAATGGCTGCATTTGTAGATATTGTAAAACTTGTTTGGTGCAAGTTTACATTTATAATTATTGGGAGAAATATATTTTATCTAGATGTTACAGACCAACAATCCCTTGGCAATGTACTACCTTACTCGAGGTCAGGTTATCCCGTCCTTGGTATATTGTATGATAATTATGCATAAATCCTGAGCATTTAATCAAAATACAATACATTGATATGTAGGACAAATCGCCAAGTCTGAAATTAAGGACACAACATTTTTAATCTCACTATACCCCACAACAACACATACAACTGACATTAACATCCTCATGACATCAAGACAGGTGTCATTATAATGATAATTAAGCATGGTATCATATTATAATGACTTCTCACGTTGCATTAATGAAAACCTTATGGACCTGGGGCCCCGGGCTCTCTTGGCCCTACATGTAGGCACTTATTCCACGCAGTAGCTATTGCTGCTATGACACACCTCTATATAACCGCGTTGCTACAGCACAAGATCAGTCTACGTGAAAGCATAATAACGAATCAAACATTTTGCCTATTCAATATACCTATGAATCACAATGAAAAGCATATCCATATTGATACGTAAATACAGCTTATTGTACAACTACATAATCTACAGCACATGAGGTGGGCACGGGAAGAATATAGCCACCGATCAGCATAACTAACAGGAATTTACAGCACATCGATAGGCACAACTAAACAAGACAACTCCCATCCATTGCCTCTATCTATACTGAATGCCAGCCAATGTTTCAATATCTTTATATAGCTCTTCCGAAACCAACTACCGCTCACGTGGACGATGACGCTTCGATCAGGGTCGTACACCCCTAGATCTAAGCCTGCCTCGTCCATACTATTGTGGAATTTTTACTCTTTGGAATTCTGCTTGCTGTTGGCAGATTTGTTTTTTTTTTTTTGGTCCTATAGATCATAGACAGAAACACATTTTTGAAATTGGTACTAAAAGTGTAATAGAGAAAGAAATCACAATTAGCATTTATTAAAGTAACTATTCTCCCTATAATCCCAAAATGCGCCAGAAGGCCTCTGTTAGCTTTAACCAAATCAGAGTCAGGTAAAATGTCCTCCAAACAACGGAAAATCCATGGACAGTATTGGTTCAAATATATTATATTCTTAGAAATAACAAGTTTGGTCAGTCTAGACTCTTTTCTGCTCCTGCTTATATCACTGACACCACTATCTGAAGCAGTTAAACTCGTAGTTGAAAGTCTAAATTTAGACTGAACTCTAATGGCATAGATCATGAGAATGGATTCAGTGACTATTATAATTTGTGAAAATGGTGGCATGATGATTGTATAAAAGTATAAAGAAAATGAATAGACTTCAACTCTGTTATCTGCCAACCACAGAACCCATCTAGTACGATTAACAGTTGGGTCGAAACCCCATTGTAGACCTTGAGTTGTCCACACTGGCATTATGCAAATCGTACAAATAAAGAGAGAAGCTATATTAAAATATACTGAGCGAGATTTGGTAAATAAACCTTTGACCTTCAATGGTGTCCATACACACATGCATCTTTCTGTGGACAAGTACACGGTGACTGTACTTGCTACGCTATGAAATAAACCCATAGGGTAAAAGCAATAGAGAACCCCAACAAGTATCATATCCACACTTTCCACAGGGAAGTATCTTCCCATTATATCACATACTGAACCTGCCAGATTTAGTAAGCTGTAGAGCATCTCCCACAGAGATAAAGCGACAAATGTGACTGTGACACTATCCCTGATCCCGCTCTTATAATAAACAACAATGTTAACAATATTTGTTAACACGCCAAAGGCAGCAAATACAGTTGCTGCTAATAAAGTGATGAACAGGTCAAAATAGAAGTTGATGGAATCATCTTCTACGATATTACTCATTTTATCTCCGGTATTGTCCGTACAATATTTCGTCCGTCCTTGACAATGTCTTCACTTCGGACATATAACTGCTGTGGCAGAAATGCACTAAAGTAGACAGTGAGTATGGAAAACGTGACGTGCAAGATGGCGGTCGTTTTTAAAACGTTCTCGCCGGCATGCAGAAATCAGCGGAATTCCGCTTGATCTGTTACATATCATGTACCGGGAGTTGGGCATAAGGCTAACAACCTTATCCTGGGACCTATCTAGAGGCAACTCCAGATGGGAAAAAAGATATCGTTATGGAAACTCGCAGAGAAACCAAAATTGGCGAACTACTTTGCGAGCCCTATGTGACGTTTAACGGCACGGGAAGGATATAAGATATAAGATAAGAGTATGGAAAATTGTTTTGAATTAGATGCCACAATTAAATATTAAATAAAATACATGTTAAAGAGCTATATTGAGCCTATCTTGTTCTACAGAAGTACAAGGTGATACTGGAAAGTCCCCGACTGGTCCTACCAAAAGAAACCACAGGATTACTCTATTTGGTCAACATACCCTTGGAAATAGTCCTGTTGGAACGTACACAGCGATCTCAGCGTCTTTTCCATGTCTCAAAAGCTCAGCATGAGTTTTTTTTTATGGAAGCGGAACAATGCTACCTGAGATGTCCTTCAGATTTTAGCTCCCTTGTGGCAACGGTGACCCCTCGGCTTCACTTTCATTTTGGAGAATAAGGAGGAAGCCACAGGAGCTAGGTTAGGCTTGTACGGAGGATTTGAGATGACCGGCATGTTGTTTTATGCCAAAATCTGCATCGCCTTGAAGTAGCTGTTATGCAGCAGTCAGTTGCGGTTGTGCCACAGTCTTGGTCAATTTCGCTGCATATCCTCTATCGAGAGTGTCAAAACACAGCAGTAAAATTCAGATTTCATCCTTCTGCAGGGAGATGGAGACTCTCCGTGAACAATGTTCTCGACGCGTAGATGACTATGCTTTGTATTGCACTCCGAACCATACGATCCTTCTTTGGTCTTGATGATTGCTACTGGTCTTGATGATTGCTACTGGTCTTGATGATTGCTATTAGTCTTGATGATTACTATCGGTCTTGATGATTACTACCGGTCTTGATGATTCTGAATCTGTCATGCAACTGGTGCAAAGTATGAACAATTTTTAACAACATTTTTATTGAATGTTTTATATGCAGTTCTAATGAGTGTTTTAAGTAACATTTTAATGAGCGATTTTCAAATAACATTTCAGTGGTAGCATTTATACTTAGTAAGCCTCTTGCATTTTGGAAAGAACTAGTTTTGCACCGAGGTAAATATATATATATATATATAATATATATATATTATATATATATATATATACTTCCAGCAGCTTTATGGTACAAACAGGAGTGAAACAGGGATGTGTACTATCACCTACATTATTTATCTTGGCAGTAGACTGGTTAATGAAGGAGGCAACATCAGACAAATGCAGAGGATTACAATGAACCCTTGACACAATGCTGGAGGAACTTGACTTTGCAGGCGACATTTGTCTACCATCAAGCAGCCACAAAGATATGCAAGATAAAATAAACAAGCTAACTCAGAATGCAAAGAACATAGGAATAATTATCAACATAGGAAAGACAAAGTTAATGAAACAAAATGTGAACAACAGAAATGTACTCAGAGTAGATAGCAAGTTAGTGGAGGAGGTCAACGAATTTGTACACCTTGGCAGCAGAGTAGTAGAAAATGGAGACAACGCAGAGAACATCAACAGCAGACTTACTAGAGCAAACCAGGCTTTTGCAGTGCTGCAGACTATATGGAAATAAAAAAAAACTAAACATGAATACGAAAATCAAGTCATTTAAGTGTAATGTTCTAAGTGTATTACTCTATGGAAGTGAATGCTGGAAAATCACCAAAACCATAGAAAACAAGTTGAATTCGTTCCAGACTAAATGTTTACGAAGAATTAGAAAAATATTTTGGCCAAACACCATAAGAAATAACATCTTGTTGGCAGAAATGCAGATGAAGCCACTAACAGCAACTATTGCGGAAAGATGCTGGCGATGGTTGGGATATGTGCTCCGAAATGCTGACAACTCAGTACCAAAAATAGCACCAAGAGGGACATCACAGGGGAACTGAGTAAGGGTAGACCAAAAGAGACATGGAGAAGAACAACAGAAAGTATGTTGTGCAACAGAGGGCTCACCTAGGCAAAAGCAGAAAAAAAATGCAAAGGACGGGCATTTGTGGAAAACCTTTGCGGAAGTCCAATGTGATCTGGGCACTTAAGGTTCATATATATATATATATATATATATATATATATATATATATATATATATATATATATAATATATATTATATATATCCAAATGTTTCCACATAGTTTGTTATAGCTTCGGATTTCATGGTCGAATTCTGCAATCCTACAATAGCTTCATGTATGTACATTGTCAAAACAAAAAGTCAACTTCCGCTGAAGGGCAGAAAAAATCCGCTAACTTCTGTAACATAATATTTTATTTTATATCCTTTCCGTGCCGTTTAACGTAACATAGGGGTCACAAGGTAGTTCTCCAATTTTTCCTGTTTTCCACGAGCTTTTCAACCTCATCAAGGGATGTTATGACTATTATTTTGGCCTCTCTTAACAATGTCCTCTTTAGAGTTTTACGTGGCCTGCCTCTTTTTCTTTGGCCTGTTGTGTTCCACTTGATAGCTTGTTTTGGGATTCTCTGATGGGATGGTTTCCTCTCATCACGTGACCAACATATGTCCATCTCCTTTTCCTGATCACCCATGAGACTGGTTGTTGTTCAGTCATCTGTCTTATCTCTGTATTATTCTTGAATTCGTTCCACTTGATGCCGAGTTCATTCATTCATTCATTTCTTTGCATGTCCCTTGCGGAACTTTGCCTCCCAAACAGCACTCCTGTAGGCCTCTCGGTTGTGAGCAAGATGGCCTGCTGCTGCTGCATCCATTTCCAGATCATCAACGATGTCTTGCAGCCATCTTTGTTTCGGTCTTCCTCTTTTTCTTTTTCCCATTATGTATCCTTCCAATACGGTCTTCTCTAAATTATCATGACGTTTAATGTGGCCAAAATATTTAAGTTTTCTCTCTTTAATCCTCTTTACTAGCCAGCCTTCTTCAATATTAAGCTCTTGTAGTATAGATATATTTGTTCTTTTTTGTGTCCACGATATCTGGAGAACTCTTCTATAGCATTTACATTTGTTTCAGAAGAATTTAATTTCTTTTTTATTTCTTTAGTTGTTTTCTAGCTTTCGAATGCATAAATGAGGGTGGATATTACATTTGAATTGAATAGTCTTAGCTTTGTTTTTGTGCTTATAACTTGTGAATTCCATATTTTCTCAATATTCTTGAAGATCGATGCTGCTTTTGCAATTCTAACTTCCTTTCTGGTGTCACCATCCTGGTCTATGTAGCTGCCAAGGTATGCAAAGTGACTGACTTCTTCAACATCTGTCCCTTCTACGTGTATTTTTCCATTTTGATTAATGAGAAGTTTTGTCTTTGTTAATTTCAAGTCCTATTTTGCTAGCCTGTGAAGACAGGATATCTGTTTTTTCTTGCATGAAATTCACATTGTTACTGATAAGAATTATGTCATCAGCAAAATCAAGATCTTCTAGTTGGGTCCCATGTAACCAGTCAATACCTGTGTTACCTGTGCAGCATTTTTTCCATTATGAAGTCTATTGCAATCCCAAAAAGTAAAGGAGACAATATACATCCTTGTTTCACACCTGTTTCAGTCTGGAACCATTCACTCATCCCTTCTTATGTTGTGACTGCACAAACATATTCGTTGTAGAGGTTCTTAATGATGTGGACAATTTTATATGGTATTCCTTTTAGTCTTAAAATTCTCCACAATGAATCTCTGTGTATGCTATCAGATGCTTTTTTTATTAAATCTATGAAGTTCAGTATTAATGGTTTCTGCTTTTCAATATGTTCTTCAAGTATTATTCTGAGAGTAAAGATCTGGTCAAGACAGCTTCTTCCTTTTCGAAATCCTCCTTTTTGTCCCTCTCATTCGGTATCCACTATATCTTTAAGTCTATTCAAAATGACCTTGAAAAATACTTTTGACATAAGTGATACTAAAGTTACGCCTCCCCAGTTGTCTATAAAGTTGCCTTTTTTGTATTTTAACAATGATTCCTTTTTTCCATTTAGAAGGGAACTTTTCTTGTTTCCAAATCTTGTTAAACATTCTCTGTAGTTGTCTCATGTTGTCACTATTGATAGCTTTTAACATTTCGGGTGTTATTTCATCTTCACCTGCAGCTTTGTTGTTAGCCATTAGCTGTTACAATTTCATGCAATGTAATTTCATCTAGGTTGACATTTATCTATGAGGTTGGTAAATCGGTTTCAAGGTTTATTAATTATTTTGGCTGTGGTCGATTAAGTATTTCTTGGAAGTGTTCAGCCTATCTTTGCTTTTGGTCTTTACTTGATGTTAATAGGGTTCCAGTTTTGCTAAGGATTGGTCTTTCTTTAGATGTAATAGTACTTGTTTGCCTCTTCTGTATATTATATAAAGTTTTGCTGTCTCCTGTTTTTGCTGCTTTCTCTGCCTCTTTCGCCATATTGTCTATGTATTCTCTTCTAGCTGAACTTTTTCCTTTCTTGTCTATGTCGTTCTATGTTACTTTCGCCAGATCTTTTCCAAGAACTGTCTTTACATTCAACATGTCTAATTTGGCTGCTCGTCTTTCATTTATGTACTTCCATGTGTTTTCTGATATCCATGCTTTTCTATTTGTTTTTTTTAGTCCAGAGCTCGCTTTTGGTGCTGTGATTATGGCTGTGCTGTAAGAATTCCATAATTCATCTATACCTACCTCTTCTACTTCACTGATTGTTGTGGAATGATTGGCAAGTTCCTGATTGAAATTACTGTTAGTATTCTCTTCTTGTAGGCTGTTGCTGTTTATCTTTCTGTGTACTGATTTCTTGTGTTGGCTTTTCAGTTTTAGTTTTATTTTCCCTAAACACAGATTGATGTTCTGTATTGCTTTCTAATACAAAAATGATCTGTCTGGTTTCTAGTTCTATCATCTGGAGATATTCACGTTGTTTTATGTATCTCTTTGTGTGGAAATAGTGTGCCTCCAATGACCACGCTCTCTGTTAGACATATTTCAATTAATCTTTCTCCGTTTTGATTTACCGTGTTAATTCCATCTTTCCCCATTACTTTTCGACGTCGGTGTTATCTTTCCCTACCTTAGCGTTGAAATCCCCCATAGCAATTAGGATGTCGTGTTTAGGGACTTTGTTAATGATTTGTTGTAGTTGATGAAAGAAATCGTCTTTCAGCTCATCATCTGCATCGTTCGTAGATAAATAACGCTGTATTATTGTCATTCTTCCTTGTCTTAGGTTGTAAGGACTCTTATTATATGACTGTTCACTGGTTCCCATTCTACAAGGCTCTTTGATGCTACATTTAACATAATTATACCTACCCCCTCTTGATGTTTCCCATTGTCTCCGCCTGAATGTATTATTAACTTACCGTTTTCCGTCGATCTTTTACAGAATAGACATACTAATATTCTCTGCTTCTACAATCATATTTCTCTCCCATGTCTCAGTTACATTGGATCACTAATCTAGAACAGGAATTTATAATTTGTTTAGGTGTTGTTGTTGTTGTTGTTGCTGTTCTGCTATCTTGTAGCTGCGACCGGGTGGTTTTTTTTGCATGCAGGCAAAGAAAAGATGAAAATGCTGAAGCACAGCATCGTGTAGGATATGAAGTGGGCTGCCATGGTTATTTGTTTTTCTCAGAGCAGAAGAGAAGTGGAAGAAAAACTGCAGTACTTCTTCGGACGCTCCACAACCGCAGTCGTTACAGAGATCACTGTGATCCGTTAGTCAGACTCAGACAGGAGAGACTGGACAGGGTCTTGGTCAGCCATGATTCACAGACAGTCATCTACGTGTTTCTGATCGCTCACAGACAGTCATCTACGTGTTACTGACTGCTCACAAACAGTCATCTGCGTGATGCTCACCGCTCACAGACAGTCATCTACGTGTGCTGACTGCTCACAGTCAGTCATCTGCGTAATGTTCACCGCTCACAGACAGTCATCTACGTGTTGCTGACTGCTCACAGACAGTCATCTACTTGTTGCTCACCCCTCACAGATAGTCATCTACGTGTTGTTGACTGCTCAGAGACAGTCATCTATTTTAGCCCAGACTTTGATTTTCTCAGCCTTCACCGTCAGCTTTATTTCCTGATAAATCCCAAGTTGTATGTTCTACCAGAGAACAGTCGACTTTCCTTGACCAAAGTCGTAATTAAATTTGTGGCTGTTTCTAAGATGTTGTTAGGAGATTTTGTGACGATACTGCCATGTACTGGGAAACGGTGGTAACTTTTCCTACTGCTTTTTTTTCTGTTGCAATGTTGAGTATGTTGTTGCTACAAATGTTATTGTTGTAGCTTCATATATTTTTGCTACATATTTTGTTGCTACTTTTGTTGTTGATATATGTGCTGTTGCTACATATGTTATTGCTGCATCTACATACGTTGTTGCTACGTGCCTTGTTGTTACATGTGTTGGAAAAGTGCTGTATCAAATAAGAGGTAGATGATGATGCATATATATATATATATATATATATATATATATATATAGAGGATGTGATGAGAAGAAACAATCGGAGAATACAAGCTATTAAGTGGATTATTAAATGGAGCACAACAGACCGAAGAAAAAGAGGTCGACCACGTGAAACTCCAAAGAGGACATTGTTAAGAGAAGCCAGTTTAGTGGGCATAACATCCCTTGATGAAGTTGAAAGACTCGCCGAGAACAGGAAAACTTGGCAAACAACTCTGCCAGTCCTATGTGACGTGCAACGGCACGGGAAGGTTGTAAGGTGTAAGATCATGCATGCATACTTCAATCATGTGTATGAACATTTTTTTTCTCAGACGATAACCTCCCAAACGTGTTTAAAAGGCTTGCAAGGAGCAAGCCGGGAACAAGCAAGGAACAAGCGAAGAACAAGCAAGGAACAAGCAAGGAAGAAGCCAGGAACAAGCCAGGAAGTTGTTGACTGAATCGATAGTTCCGCTCATTCAGAATTAGACGTTAACTCACGCGGCGGTCGCCTACGTATCTATCAAGTTATTTTTTTCAAGCTAGCGCTAAGAAAGGACAAAAGTGTTAGTGAAAAACAGGATAACGTCGGTGTAGTGTATGAAAAGCAAGATATCACACATAGCTAAGTTCCACGAATATAAGACTTGCCTTAAGACGCGGGAAAAGCAAATTATATATCTCAATATTTAATAAATTATTGTGAAAATATTACGAAGACATTGTACATTCCTGATATGTATTTTGATAAATTATTCTTGAGCTTAAAATTGTTTTTTTTTAGTCCCCTAAATATATTTTTCTCTTTACTCGCATGAAATAAAATGTGTGTGAGCCTGTCTATTTCTGCTTGGTCTGTCTCTCTAATAGTGCAGCATTTCTTGTCTAGAACATCTAAGTTAAACATGAAAGTAATCGTAACAGAACACAACAAACATATACCTTGGAAAATATTGTACAGGAAGTACAGCTGAGCATGAGCGAGTCTATGTTACAAGAACATAGAAACGAACACTACACAAGATAGAAGAAAGATGTCTAAAGTCCCAGAAATGTAGATATACAAAAACACTTTACTTACAGTATACATAGAAAAGGAAACACATATAACAGTTACGGAAAACTTAACCTGAGAAGAAAAACAGTAAAATAATCTAAGAAACAGACTGGCAATGTTTTGAGAATATATTAAATAACCAGAAGATATACTGAAGATCATCTTAGACGGAATGTCTAGACAATAAGGCTAAGTAACGAAAAATGTGGAAAAAAAAGGTAAATAACAGTTGCAGAAAATCAATAGAGACGACTTGTATAATTACAACATCAAAGCAGGAAACAGAATAAGACGGTCAGGTTTTTAAGTCAATGTTCAGATTTCATTGTTTGACGGACATGATGAAAGTCTTTAACTTATTGACTGCTTTCACATCTTAGCCGTTTGTTCATCTTAAAATGTGAAGTTTGTGTTTTATTTCCTTGCTGAGCTAAATTAGTTGTCTATTTTCCTGTTAGATAAATTACCATTTCGGTCGTTTTACATCTAATTCACATGTTTTACTTTTGCAAGCATCAGAATGATTGTAACTTAGTGGGATTCTCTTTTTCCATACCACTTCAGTGACTAGTTTCCTCTGTTGCCCGTTTCTTCATTCCCAAAAATCTGTCTTTGAAGTTCATGTCCCGACTCTGCTAAGATTATCCACTTAGAACTTTGATGATGACAAGGATACATACAGTCAAGGAGCCTCTGAGAACTTGATGATGTCTCTCTAATTGCCCACTTTAACCCGTGCACTTTCTGTCATGGTCGTGTCTTACAAGGTAAAGGAAACAAACATACGAAAGCCCTCGTGTACAATCAATAACTGATCTAAGGATAAAGAACTTGATAAAATACTCAAATAATGTTCAAGTGTTTGACAAAAAATATAGCAGAAATATCACAGAGGCCAGGTCTAATCATCAAAGTTTGTGTTTACTGACATTACTTGTGATTATTCGTAACAACATTTTAGACGTAACAATGTGAATATCTGAAGCAAAGTTACAAAAGTTATTTTGTTTATATTAAGTAACTTTTTATGAACATATCAGAGAAAACAGAACACTTCATAAGAAAGCAAAATATTTTAAAATGACACTTCAGCTGCGGAGAAGTAATTTTCACATTATATAATGAGCTAAATAAATTTGCTTAAGAGAAAGCAAAGAAAATGTTTTAAATGAACCTCGCTAAAATGTTTACTATAAAACGGTAGTGTTAAAGATAGTGAAGATAGAAGGGAAGAAACTGAAAGCCTTAAAGAGAACATGTAGAGAAAAATGTTCATATAAATATAGTATGTTTAGATCCAAGATTATCTATGTGAAGAAAAGTTGTAGAAATCAAATCAGCTGACCATAGCTGTCAGTAATAATCTTACATTTTACATCCTTCCCTTGCCGTTAAACATTACATAGGGCCCGCTTGGTAGTTCGCCAAGAAGTCCTGTCTTCGGCGAGTTTTTCACTCTCATCAAGGGATGTTATGCCCACTGAATTGGCTTCTCTTAACAATGTCCTCTTTAGAGTTTCAGCTGTTCAAAGTTCAAAGTTCAAAATTCAGACTCCGGCTACACTGCATTCTGGACAACCCCAGCCACTTCTGCTGGTCCGAGTTACTGAGACGTCTGTATATGTTACCGTGTCGGAAGACCCACAGCGGTGCTGGACGAGATCTTGAGCCCAAACTGAGCTCTGTGTCCATTGTCAACATTCGCGACCCTCCTTTGATAACTGAGGTCCGCCCGGGTCAGCCATCACCTTTAGGCACTACATTTAGATTATACATCGACTTTATTGTATCCAGGATCTGCCTTGTTTGATGCATCTTCCCTTTATCAGCCCCAGCTTCTTATGGAGAGGGTGGTCCTTCATGCCAGCAACCCTGATGTATGTCTTTACCAGGGCAGACTTGTGTTTAGACCTCACACTCAGTATATCCAGCAAAAAGCGCATGACCGCCACCGGAGTATCTCTCGTGCAACCCAAGACCACTCTCACTGCCTCGTTCTGTACACGCTCTAGCCTGTTCAGCTGTGCACTGGACAAAGTGAGCAGGACAAGACCATACTCTAATAGTGAGCAGGCCAAAACCATACTCTAATAGTGAGCAGGCCAAAATCATACTCTAATAGTGAGCAGGCCAAAACCATACTCCAATAGTGAGCAGGCCAAAACCATACTCTAATAGTGAGCAGGCCAAAACCATACTCTAATAGTGAGCAGGCCAAAACCATACTCTAATAGTGAGCAGGATAAGACCATACTCTAATAGTGAGCAGGCCAAAACTATACTCTAATAGTGAGCAGGATAAGACCATACTCCAATAGTGAGCAGGCCAAAACTATACTCTAATAGTGAGCAGGCCAAAACCATACTCTAATAGTGAGCAGGATAAGACCATACTCCAATAGTGAGCAGGCCAAAACCATACTCTAATAGTGAGCAGGCCAAAACCATACTCTAATAGTGAGCAGGCCAAAACCATACTCTAATAGTGAGCAGGCCAAACCATACTCCAATAGTGAGCAGGATAAGACCATACTCTAATAGTGAGCAGGCCAAAACTATACTCTAATAGTGAGCAGGCCAAAACCATACTCTAATAGTGAGCAGGCCAAAACCATACTCTAATAGTGAGCAGGCCAAAACCATACTCTAATAGTGAGCAGGCCAAAACCATACTCTAATAGTGACAGTACCAGCGCCTGCATCAGCAAGAATAGAGCGCGCTGTGGAAAGTCCACCGCGGTCACTAACCTAACAGCTCCCAAAGCTTAAAGAATTTAAAGAAAAGTGAGAGTCAGAAAAGGCTTGCTCGTGTGTGTAACAAATAAGCAAGAATACATCATACATTAAAAACAAATTAATACAGAAAATAAAATGGGACATGTATTACTGCTTGTCTTGTCTTATCTCAATCGTCACATGCCTTTTAACGTTGTGGGGACACACAGCCTTCCTGTTGATGAGGGTCGGCCAATCGCTTCATATGAGGAAATATTTTAAACTGTTGTTTCCTCCCTTGCTACCTGCTTGGGCTGCTTCGTCCTTTGTTTCTTATCATTCTTAACGTAAATGTTGTGGATGCTATATTGTATGGCGGTATCACGTGATCAACTTTGTTACTTGCTTGTCTCTTAATGTAGTTTAATTACTAATGTTACTCCAAGTCTTTCCCTGATGATGTCGTTTCTGTGTATTCTTGTTATGTTTAGTAGTCTCCACAAACATCTCACTTCTGTGTTGAAGATGTTCCTTTTAACGTTTACCTGTTAGTTTTCATGTTTCCCACTGGCACGAGTTTTCTTTCTGACTGACCGGTCCCAGGGTGAACTCGGTCTTTAAAACTGGTACCTGGGGTTTCCAAGGAAAGGAACAAAAAGCCAGCGTGGACAGGTGAGGACAGGTGACGACAGGAGAGGACAGGTGAGGACAGGTGAGGACAGGTGCTATCGTCAATAGTTCAAGTGATGTAGTGGTCTCGAAAAATGAAGGCACTAACACTTTACATCTCTAGGCCACACAAATACAAATAACATAGAGAAATATTCATGTTTGATTCTGGGAGAACAGAGATAGGAGGGAAATTGTTTTGTACACATTTTTATGTATAAATTGTGACATATTTGTTTTTCAAGGGGGAGAAGGGGAGAGTAATGACAGAAGTAAATTAATTGAATAGGCAAAAGTACATAGCATGGTTGTATCAAAAACCTGGTTGAAGCAACATCCTCGAAGACTGGCAACCTGGTGCAACCCCGACAAAAAAGATTATTAACCAAGTAGACTACGTTAATAGATTAACCAGGTAGACTCGGCAGCTATATAGACCACAATGGTGACACCAGAAAAGAAGTTAAAATTCTAATTGCCAGAGCAGCATTGACCTTCAAGAATCTTGAGAACATATGGCATTCAAAAGTTATAAGCAGAAAAGCCACGTTAAGATTATTCAATTCAAATGTAATATCCACCATCATTTATGCATTTATGCTGGAAAACAACCCAAGAAATAGGCAAGAAATTAGACTCTTTCGAAAACAAATGCCTAAGGAAAATACTCGGCATCAAGTGGAACGAATTCAAGAACAATGCAGAGATAAGACAGATGAGCAAACAACAACCTGTCTCATGGTTGATCATTCATTCATTCATTCATTCCTTTGCATGTCCCTTGCGGAACTTTGCCTCCCAAACAGCACTCCTGTAGGCCTCTCGGTTGTGAGCAAGATGGCCTGCTGCTGCTGCATCCATTTCCAGATCATCAACGATGTCTTGCAGCCATCTTCGTTTCGGTCTTCCTCTTTTTCTTTTTCCCATTATGTATCCTTCCAATACGGTCTTCTCTAAATTATCATGACGTTTAATGTGTCCAAAATATTTAAGTTTTCTCTCTTTAATCCTCTTTACTAGCCAGCCTTCTTCAATATTAAGCTCTTGTAGTATAGATATATTTGTTCTTTTTTGTGTCCACGATATTTGGAGAACTCTTCTATAGCATTTACATTCAAAGGCATTTATGTGCTTCTCAGCTGTTTTGTTAAGTGTCCAGGTCTCACAGGCATATGTTGCGATGGGAAAGATGCATGCCCTTAAAAATCTTATTTTTGTGGTTCTGTCTGCTCCTCTCCACAGATTCTTTAATTCATGGTTGATCAGAAAAAGAAAATGGACATATGTCGACCACGTGAAACTCTGAAGAGGACATTGTTAAGAGAAACCAATTCAGTTGGCATAACACCCCTTGAGGAGATTGAAAAACTCGCCGAAGACAGGACATCTTGGCGAACTACCACGCTGACCTTATGTGACGTTTAACGGCAAGGGAACGATGTAAGACTACGCTTTAATCAACAAACGAGTCCGGAATGCATTACTAACAACAAAAACCATGCCAGGAGCTAACTGCAATAGTGACCATGACCCACTCTGTGAAAAAATTAGAATAAAGGTAAAGAAAGCATGCAGAAAAGTGAGAAACATCAAACTGATTGCAGAACTCCTTAAAAATTATCAAGAACTGCGATAACAATACAGAGTTACGATGGGTGATTGATAAGTTCTCGGTATAAGGTACAACATTTGTGGACAACTTTTTTGGGTTATTTCTCAACATAGTCCCCTTGCAAGTTTATGCACTTAGTCCAGCGATCCTGGAGCATACGGATTCCTTTTTTGTAAAAGTCAGCATCTTGTGCCAGTAGAAAGTGGTCTACAGCATGAATGATGTCATCATCTGAAGCAAATTTGCGACCACTGAGCTCCTTTTTGAGTTTGGTAAACAGGTAATAGTCCGAAGGGGCAAAATCTGGAGAATAGGGAGGATGTTCAAGAAGCTGGAAGCCGTATTCATGAATGGCAGCCATTTCCACCGCCGACTTGTGAACTGGAGATTTGTCTTGATGAGAGATGACTCCTGTCGTCAATTTCCCTCGACGCTTTTCCTTCATTTTGACCCGCAGTTGCTTCACAAGATTAGCGTAATAGGCCCCGGTGACCGTAATTTATGTAAAAGCCACAACATGAAGATCAGTGCAAAAAAAACCCCCCAAAAAAACAGAAGCCATGCAAGAGAATAAATCCAAAGAAAGATCTTCCTAGACAACCAGCCCTTGATACAGGTGAAACATTTCGAATACCCAGGTAGCATAATATACTCAGGGAAAATTGACGCTGAGACTGAGAACAGATGTAATAAAGCAAATCAGGTCTTTGGACAAGTGACACCTTTACTGAAAAACAAATACATCACAACTGAAACAAAAAGATCACTGTACGACACAATTTTCCTCTCCTAGCTCTATGATATCAATGTCAAATATGGACACTAACAGCCAAGAACAAAAGAAAAATCATCACAACAGAAATGAGATGTTTAAGGAGAATACTAAATGTGACAAGAAAAGACCAAATAAGAAATTACACCATCAGGACAAAGGCTGTAGTAACGCCAGTATTGCATTATATCCAGAAACAACAAGTCAAATGGTTTGGCCACGTTACACGGTTACCACCAGACAGTATATCACAGACAACATTCACACTAAGATTTGTGGGTAACAGAAGAAGAGGCCGCCCACGTAGGAGATGGAGAGAGCAAATTACAGAAGCATGAAATATCCCATTACATGAAGCAAATAGTCGAGGCTTATCAAGACGTCTATTTGACCCCTCAACGCTGAAAGGTATATGAGGATGGAGACAAGACAAAATAAAGCAAGGATATGTTGTCTTATTTTCTGAAGTATATATTTTATGTATTGTCTTCTTTTCAGATATCTGTGTTTTAGTCTTATATATATATATATATATATATATATATATATATATATATATATATATATATATATATATATATATTATTCATAGATTTTGAGAAAGCCTTTGACAGTGTCAACAGAGATGCACTGTGGAAAATCCTAAGATGGCATGGCTTAGCCCATAAAATAGTTAATGTAATCAAAGCCCTATACGAGGGTTTTCAGTGCAAAGTTATCTGTGGAGAACATACCTCCAGCAGCTTTAGGGTACAAACAGGAGTGAAACAGGGATGTGTACTATCACCAACATTATTTATCTTGGCAGTAGACTGGTTAATGAAGGAGGTAACATCAGACAAACGCAGAGGATTACAATGGACCCTTGACACAGTGCTGGAGGACCTTGACTTTGCGGACGACGTTTGTCTATTATCAAGCAGTCACAAAGATATGCAAGATAAAATAAACAAGCTAACCCAGAATGCAAACAACATAGGACTAAAGATCAATGTAGGAAAGACAAAGTTAATGAAGCAAAATGTGAACAACAGAAATGTACTCAGAGTAGATAACAAGTTAGTGGAGGAGGTCAACGAATTTGTATACCTTGGCAGCAGAGTAGTAGAAAATGGAGACAGCACAGAGGACATCAACAGCAGACTTACTAGAGCAAACCAGGCTTTTGCAATGCTACAGAATATATGGAGATCAAATAAACTAAGCATAAATATGAAAATCAGGATATTTAAGAGTAATGTTCTAAGTGTACTACTCTATGGAAGTGAATGCTGGAAAATCACCAAAACCATAGAAAACAAGTTGAATTCTTTCCAGACTAAATGTTTACGAGGAATTAAAAAAATATTTTGGCCAAACACCATAAGAAATAACATCTTATTGGCAGAAATGCAGATGAAACCACTGACAACAATTATTGAGGAAAGACGCTGGCGATGGTTGGGACATGTGCTCCGAATGACTGACAGCTCACTACCAAAAATAGCACTAAGATGGACACCACAGGGGAGCAGAAGTAAGGGTAGACCAAAAGAGACATGGAGAAGAACAACAGAAAGGATGTTGAGCAATAGAGGGCTCACCTGGGCAAGAGCAGAAAAAAAGGCGAAAGACAGGCATTTGTGGAAAACCCTTGCGGAAGCCCCATGTGCCCTGGGCACTTAAGGTTCAGATATATATATATATATATATATATGTGTGTGTGTGTTTTATGTATTGTCTTATATTCTGATATATATGTTTCTTGTGAGTAAGACTGGCACAGTAATCCTTCTTTTACGTTAAAGAAAAAAAAAAGAACTTTAAGATCTGAACTCTAGTCCTTCAGTGAACGGGACTGAGGGTTTAATTTTTCGGAAACAACAGTCAAATATTCTCACATCTAGATCAGTGGTTCCCAACTAACAAAGGTCGGTGGACCCCTGCTCTTTTTTTTAAAATCCAGACCACAGACCCCCTGCTCTTTTTTTTTTAATCCAGAACAAAGATCCCCTGCTCTTTTTTTTTCAATCCAGACCACAGATCCCCTGCTCTTTTTTAAAATCCAGACCACAATCCCCCTGCTCTTTTTTTTAAATCAAGACCACAGACCCCCTGCTCTTTTTTTAAAATCCAGACCACAATCCCCCTGCTTTTTTTTTAAATCCAGGCCACAGACCCCCTGCTCTTTTTTTTTAAATCCAGGCCACAGACCCCCTGCTCTTTTTTTTTAAATCCAGGCCACAGACCACTTGCTATTTTTTGTGTAAGATACGTAAACATTACTTTACCCTTGTTTTCTCATATAGGTTTACTATCAAACGTAGTTAATATTATAGTTATAATACTCACGGAAAGAAGTAAGTGTGAGCACTACTTAGGCCACCTTGCACGTCTTCCTGAATGAAATAAAATGTGGCGCCACTTAGGTATCAGTGTTTTCACTTTCCCATGCAGTTATAACAGTTCGTAATATTATTTTTTTTATTTATTTATTATATTAAATATTATTTACTCCCTGTGAATAAGGAGTTGTCCAAATAAACAGGCGCGGACCAACTGGCGGTAGACACAGAGAGCGAAATGGGGTAGTAGATGGCTCTACTACTCCTATAAAGTGTCTCAGGTGCTCAGTGAAGGGAATACCAGGCGGGTCAGAGGCCCCTTAAAACCTCTCTCTCCCGCTGCCTTGCGGGTAGGACAGGGAGTCCAAAGGCTAGCGGAGAGTCCATACACAAACCGACAGAAGGCAACGGGAAACCACTGTTGTAGTTCCCAAGAATAGTTATGTTTGAACAGAATAATCGATTCATCATGAACGACGTTAATGGATGTTCCTCTGGAACAGCCTCGTCCGGTAGGGCAGCTCACGAGCCACAGGTGAGGCCAGATCGTCATTAAGCTACTGGTGGCAAAACTAACAAGTTCAAAATAGCAACATGGAATGTTAGAACTTTATTCCAGGCTGGAAAATTAGAAAATGGAAAGGATGAAGATCAACATATTAAGAATGAGTGAAGTTAGATGGACAGGTGCAGGGAAGATAAACTATGATAAATATACAATAATATATTCAGGAAGTGAGAAACATGAACGAGGAGTAGGAATTATATTTGATGAACAAACGGCAGGGACAATTGTAGGACATTTGAACATCTCGGACCGAGTCCTGCTAGCCCAACTGAAAGGACAACCAATAAACATAAATATTATACAAGTGTACGCTCCAACATCTGAAAGTTCTGAAGAAGATGTACAGATATTCTATAATGACATAGAGACAGCACTAAAACACACAAAGCCACATGAAGTTACTATAGTCATGGGAGATTTTAATGCCAAAGGTGGTAAAGGAAGAACTTCAGACATCGTTGGTGACTATGGACTGGGAGAGAGGAATGACAGAGGTTATAAATTAATTGAATGGGCAAGAATACACAGAATGGTTGTAGGAAACACTTGGTTTAAACAACATCCTCGAAGACTGGTAACATGGTGCAGCCCAGACAAAAGACTTTTAACCAGATAAACTACATATTTATCAACAAACGATTCCGCAATGCATTACTGACAACAAAAACCATGCCAGGAACTGACTGCAATAGTGACCATGATCCACTCTATGGAAAAGTTAGAATAAAGCTAAAGAAAGCAGGCAGAAAAGTGAGAAACATCGAACTGAATACAGAACTTCTTAAAATTGACCAAGAACTGCGAGAACAATACAAAGTTATTATAACAAATAGTTACAAAGCAATAGCAAAGATAAATAGTATAGATGAACAATGGGAAATGTTAAGAGATTCTATCCACCAAACTGTTAAGGAGATAATACCACCGAAAAAAGAAGCCCCTAAAAGTAAATGGGTGACAGACGACATCTTAGGACTGATGGACAAGAGGAGGAGGAATAAAAATAACGAGGAAGAACATAGCAAGATAAGTAAAGAAATAAGACGCAAATGCAGAGAAGCAAAAGAAGTGTGGTTAAATGAACAGTGCAGACAAATAGAGGACTCTCATATTAAAGACAGCAAAAACATGCACAAACGAATTAATGAACTCACAGGCAGGAAAACAAAATATACCACAGGATGCCTGAAATCGAAAGAAGGTAAAATGTTAATGGGAAAGAAGATATTGTGGACAGGTGGACAGAGTATATCGGTGAGCTATATGGAGGAGAAAGACCAGAATTAACACTAGATACTGAAAACTATGATGGACCGCCAATACTTGAAGATGAAATCATAGATACCATCAAACACATGAAGAAAGGAAAAGCGACTGGGCCTGATAATATAACAATAGAAGAAATAGAGGCACTAGAGGAGACAGGAATAAAAATAATAACCAAGTTACTGAATGACATTTACAACAGTGGTTATATTCCCAGTGACCTGATTAAATCCACGTTTATAACACTACCAAAGAAACCAGCTGCAAAGGAATGTGATGACCACCGGACTATAAGCCTATTATGTCACATAACGAAACAGAACCCACCAGCATGCAGTATAAAATTAAACGGAGCTATTCTAAAGCAAGTGCAGAAATTCAGATACCTTGGGCAGTAATAACTTCAGATGGGAAATGCTGAACAGAAATTAGGAACAGAATAGGCCAAGCAAAGACTGCATTTCAGAGAATGAGAAACATATTAGCTAATACATCTTTATCAATGAATGTTAGAAAACGAGTCCTAAAATGCTGTATTGAACCTATCTTGTTATATGGAAATGAATCATGGACTATAGTTAAGTCTGCACAAAAATCACTGGAAGCAGCAGAAATGTGGTTTACTAGAAGAATATTGCGAATCCCCTGGACAGCAAAAATAACTAATGAAGAATGTATGAGAAGAGCTGGAGAGACAAAAAAACCTTGTCAAAAAGATAAGAGAGAGACAATGTACTTTCGTAGGACATGCAATGAGAAGAGGGGGCATAGAAAATAATATAACAATAGGAAAAATAGAAGGAAGAAGATGAAGAGGAAATCCAAGAGAAATGATACTGGACAGTCTGACGGGATGGTGTGAGAGGAGACCACCAACTGAACTGATGGCCTGCATGAAGGATCAGGTACTCTGGAGAAGCATAATAGGCAACGCCAGTCGGCACGGCACCTAATGATGATGGTGATGATGAATATTTATGGAGAGATAACCACAGCTCAAAAGAAATCATGTGCAAAAAAGACCCGTCAAGAGAAACTGAGCATAGATCAAATGGGTTAAGCCTGTAGCTCTAATCACAACTATCTAAAGACTTATTCATGAAACGAGAGACTACTAAAACTCCAAGAGAAATATCTTTTTTTCACAATGCCAAGACTGAACCAACAGCGAGTAATTGCTATCTTCTTATATTTTATATCTTATATCTTTCCCGTGCCGTTAAACGTCACATTGGGCTCGCAAAGTAGTTCGCCAATTTTTCTTCGGCGAGTCTCAAGGGATTTTATGCCTGTTAATTTGGCCTCTCTTAACAATGTCCTCTTCAGAGTTTCACGCGGTCTGCCTCTTTTTCTGTGGCCTGTTGTGTTCCACTTGATAGCTTGTTTTGAGATTCTCTGATCATTTCTTCTCATCAAGTGACCAACATATGTCCATCTCCTTCTCCTGATCACCCATGAGACTGGTTGTTGTTCAGTCATCTGTCTTATCTCTGCGTTGTTCTTGAATTCGTTCCACTTGATGCCAAGTATTTTCCTTAGGCATTTGCTATAGGGATGTTAAAGCTAGATCAACGGTATCAGCAATATCTCAACACCTCAATATTCACAGGAACACTATATCACGTTTTAAAGTCCGTTTCAGCCAAAATAGATCCACTGCTATTCGTCACAAAAGCGACGGAGCACGAGTTGTCACCCCTGCACAAGCTAGATCCGCATCATGCACCTTTTTAACAGGTTTCTCCGGCCAACACGGACTGCCAGGAACATTCCAGGTTTAAGACGTGTAAAAGGGCAGGACGGCACGGAACAGTATCAGAGAGACAAATCTCTTACCTCACAGACCTGCAGTTAGACCTGTACTGACAGTTCGTCATAGACAACCCCGCTTGGCTTGGGTGAAACAGCACTTGGCTTGGCCCTATCATCTCTGGTGACGGATTCTGTTCTCTGATGAGTCCAGTTTCTGTCTGCAGGGCAATGATGGGAGCGGTCTGGTGCACGGGCGTCAAGGAGAACGTTTCGCATGTGACTGTGTCTTACAGAGAGACAGGATGAGAGGAAGCAGTGTAATGGTTTGGGGCGGAATTTCATACAGAGCCAGAACGAACCTCGTCATTATCAATGGCAACCTGACGGGTTTACGACACAGAGATGAAATCATAACACCCCGCGTACAGCCTTACTTCAGTGCAAATGGACCAGGCGTGATACTGCAGCACGACAGTGCTCGTCCACATGCGGCACGTGTGATCAGGGAACACTTTCAACTACAGCAGACTGATGTCTTACCATGGCCAGCTGTTTCCTCGGACCTGTCTCCTACGAAGCACGTGTAGTCAGGGAACACTTTCAACTACAGCAGACTGATGTCTTACCATGGCCAGCTGTTTCCTCGGGCCTGTCTCCTACCAAGCACGTGTAGTCAGGGAACACTTTCAACTACAGCAGACTGATGTCTTACCATGGCCAGCTGTTTCCTGGGGCCTGACTCTCATCGAGCAGGAGCGGGACGAACTGAAGTGTAGGCTGCGGAGAAGAGAAAATCTTGGTGAAAACCAGCACCGCTTATCCCAAGCGTTGTAAGAAGAATGGAAGGACATGCCCCAACAACGGATCCGACGTGGCATTGCCTCGATGAGAAGACGCTGTCAGGCAGTGATAACAGCCCAAGATTGATATACGCGGTACTGTAATCAAGATCTTTCTTTCTGTGTGGGGGTGCCACACTGATTTGAGTGTTTTCTCTTTGTTTCATGACACTTTGACTGAAATCAAACTGATCATTGTGCCTGTTTTTCAATACTCAAAAATACCATGCGCTAACTTTTATTTTAGTTCACTCAAAACACATGCACAGTGCTCTATGTAGTGCTGCACACGTACCTTTTCGGTGAGTATATATTAATATATTTACTTTCGATGGTTTCAGTCTGTGACACCAAAGAAAGATATAACCCAGTACCAACTGTAAATCTGAGCAACCGCATGGCTCCATCCTGTCACATTATTTAGCAGTTTATCAAGCTTAGTAACCATGTACTTGTCTACAGAAGGATGTTTTTGTGTCGTGATTCCTCTGAAGGTGAAAGGTTTATTTACCAAATCCCGCGCACTTCTCGTCCACACGTGTTTTCTGATTGTTTGTCTGCTTTGTATAAGTCCAGTTTAGGCAACTTAAAAGTTTATAGCGGGGGATTTGATCTAGCAGTTAAACCCTTGTGTGTGTGTGTGTGTGTGTGTGTGTGTGCTGTAGTTAACAAAGAACAGACCTGAAGTTGTATTATTTCCTGAAGTATATTATACAAACGTTGTTCCAGTAATCGTACAAACTGTGATCGATCGCGACTGAATCCATTTTGATTTAGATACCAAAAAGCAATGTATGCTTGATTATTTAGTATCTTCAAAACTTGTATGTTCGCTGCACATGTACTTGATAATTGGATACTTCATGATATTACCTGCAGAGTTTAGATCATAATAAGAATATCTAATACCTGACATAAATAAGTTAAATATTAAGACTCAGTTCATCTCACGATTATTTCAACATGACTATTTCAGTAACAATATCATAGTTATTGCTTGATACAGTTACTTACTTCTAAGTAAACAAAAACATTTATTTTATTATTTGCGTAAAAAGAATAAATGTATCGTCTCCTAACGTGCTCTTTGTATTTGTGTTATGTTCTTTATTTTGATACAGCTGTCATTCAACATTTGGAAAGGTTCATCTCTTCGCTTGTACTCAGTACTCTCTTACACTTTTATTAAAGACAGACAGACAGACAGATAGACAGACAGACATGCAGATAGATAGATAGATAGATAGATAGATAGATAGATAGATAGATAGATAGATAGATAGATAGATAGATAGATAGATATAGATAGATAGATAGATTGATTGATTGATTGATTGATCTTTATTTCAAAAGGGTTAAGAATTGGGCACGCAGGCCCGTCTGACATTCTGCCCTTTATCATACATCTTTCACTCTATTCCAGACATTCTACAAATGTGCTGTTCATATAACAAACATAACATTGCAGTTGAGAGACATAAAATAAAATATAACATTTACGTTTCGCTCTTAAACATTCACTCAGTACAGAAGTAACTACATACATTATAAATGACTACTAAACACAATTTTCGGGACTATTCAGAAAACAATTAATTGTATTCGGTGTCTGTAAGAGCAGTTTAAGATAACTTTTAAGTTTTATAATTCATAGATAGATAGATAGATAGATAGATAGATAGATAGATAGATAGATAGATATATATATATAGATAGATAGATAGATAGATAGATAGATAGATAGATAGATAGATAGATAGATAGATAGATAGATAGATAGATAGATAGATAGATAGATAGATAGATAGATAGATAGATAGATAGATAGATAGATAGATAGATAGATAGACGTCATGCTAATAATTTTTCTTTGCTTCTGAAGTAGTAATATTTTTCCTTATCTGTCTTCGACTAGAATTTCCACAAACTAGAATTTCATTTCTTGTTGGAATTATTCTCTTCTTAAAAACAAAATGTCAGAGTCAGAAGTGGACAATCTGAAGATCGGTATTTTAGTACTCGTTGTTTGTGTTCGTGACATCTTAGAACATACTCTCACTAATTTTATTTTCTAATGGCAATGTAATCGATTAACATACCTTGGCAACTACATAGACCAGGATGGTGACACCAGAAAGGAAGTTAGAATTAGAATTACAAAAGCAGCACTGACCTTCAAGAATCTTGAGAACATATGGAATTCAAAAGTTATAAGCACAAAAACCAAGTTAAGATTATTCAATTTAAATGCCATATCCACCTTCATTTATGCATGCGAAAGCTGGAAAACAACTAAAGAAATAGACAAGAAATTTTGAAAACATATACCTAAGGAAAATACTCGGTATAAAGGGAACGAATTCAAGAACAACGCAAAGATAAGACAGATGAGCAAACAACAACCTGTCGCATGGGTGATCAGGAAAAAGAGACGGATATATGTTGGTCGCGTGATGAGAAGAAACAGTCAGAGAATCCCAAAACAAGCTATAAGTGGAACACAACAAGCCAAAGAAAAAGAGGTCGACCACGTTAAACTCTGAAGAGGACATTGTTAAGAAAGACCAAACTAGTAAGCACAAAGGCCCTTGATGAGGTTGAAAGGCTCCCCGAAAACAGGAAAACTGTGCGAACTACCATGCGAGCCCTATATGACGTTTAACGGCACAGAAGGATGTAAGATGTAATCGATACTGCATATCATTAGAAACATGACCATGTCCTCCCTGCTTGAAAAGCTCATACTTCTTCAATAAGAAGAAAATACATTTCCATATCGCTTTATCCACAGTAATAATTGTCACATGACTCATTTTCTTTCCAAGACGGTCCACTTTCACCGTTCTGAGTTTTCAAGTTACTCCACACAAGATGTTGCTTTTTATATCACGTACGTGGAGGGAAAGCAACATGAACAGTTCAAATGATACATAAATTGAACATAGGAATGTCACCTCTATAATTTAGTCACTAATTCTGCACATTCTGTTGACACCTCAGGCTAGTAATGAGGGAATCAAATAAAATATACATCTAGCTCAACTGGGAGCTTTTTAATTTTGTGACAATTTTCTAATTACAAAAGTTGAGGCTTTAATACAAGTGAAAAAATAATCTTTTCTATAAATAGGAAACAACGAGGCTTTCGTACGGTAAAGTAAGAGAACACAGTTTTGTAGGATTTGACCTCGAAAAAATCGTAGACAAAGCACTTTATTGAGGCGTAAGAGAAAGTAAAATCACAAGGGAATTACCTGGGATTCGAACTGCCGACTCCGGCAGAACGAGCAGTCGTCTACCCAAGAGAGAACAGCGTACTAACCAACTGCGCTAACTCACATCCCCCTAAAAAAGGTGTTTAAAAGTGTAGGAGGTGAAAAAATAGTACATCGTCTGGAGAAAGCAAGACATGAGAAATAAACAGGAACAGGAGCATATAATCAAACTAAGGAAAAGAAAGTTAGAAAAACTGAAATAGAATTCAAACCGGCTGGGTGTATACATCCAGACAGGAAGATAAGGTGCTGTTCTAGAGCGTTATGAACACTTTCACCAGAAGAACAAGTGCGAAGAGCAGTGACTAAAACGTCATTTGTGTCCCGTTGATAATAATTTGAAAATATTATAACAACGGGAAAAATAGAAGGAAGAAGATCAAGAGGAAGACCAAGAGAAATGATACTGGACAGTCTGACGGGATGGTGTGAGAGGAGATCACCAACTGAACTGATGGCCTGCATGAAGGATCGGGTACTCTGGAGAAGCATAATAGCCAACGCCAATCGGCACGGCACTTGATGATGATGATGATGATGATAATAATGGTTTTCCAGCAGATAGCAAGTGCTATTATGACCGCTTTCTACTCTGTTAGCTACGTATCTGAATCAAACTGGCTCAGATGTCATTTTAGGTTTTTCTGTATAATTCTTTCATTTTATGTACTACACTCTGCTTTACATCATTTTACTCATCCATAATCTGTTTTTTCTCCACGTCTTCCATCTCATTGCCTCTTTGCTCAATGGTCCAGATGTGTGTTTTCTTTCAGGTTATTTTTTCTACTCTTCAGTTGGGGCTGTTCAACGCTGGACTACTTTACGTACTCCTCCTGTTTGCACTTTAGTCCTCTCCCATGTCTGTGGGCGAATTCAAGAAATGGACATAGCCACGCAAAAAACTTCAGCTGCAAAATGACACTACCATTCAACAATCTTCAGCATAAAACAGTCCCAACATTCAATAACTTCAACATAAAATAGTCATACCATTCAACATCTTCAACATCAAATAGTCATACCATTCAACAATCTTCAATATCAAATAACACTACCATTCAACAATCTTCAATATCAAATAACACTACCATTCAACAATGTTCAATATCAAATAACACTACCATTCAACAATCTTCAATATCAAATAACACTACCATTCAACAATCTTCAATATCAAATAACACTACCATTCAACATCTTCAACATCAAATAGTCATACCATTCAACAATCTTCAATATCAAATAACACTACCATTCAACAATCTTCAATATCAAATAACACTACCATTCAACAATCTTCAATATCAAATAACACTACCATTCAACAATCTTCGATATCAGATAACACTACCATTCAACAATCTTCAATATCAAATAACACTACCATTCAACAATGTTCATTATCAAATAACACTACCATTCAACAATCTTCAACAGTACGTTTTACTACCATTTAACAATCTTC
Source organism: Achatina immaculata (assembly GCA_009760885.1). Lineage (NCBI taxonomy): Eukaryota > Metazoa > Mollusca > Gastropoda > Stylommatophora > Achatinidae > Lissachatina > Lissachatina immaculata. The sequence goes on along the minus strand of CM019704.1, from coordinate 39,745,549 downwards.
AACAGAAAGTTTTACTACCATTCCTCCCCTGGGAACAACTGTGTTAAGAGCACACTTATCTTAACATAGCATAGTGTTTTGTCAGACAGGGAACATAGATCTGTTTGCTTAAAAACTCTGACCTACTTCTGTAGCCCAGAAACTTGTAGCAATAAACACTAATTGTAAATGTTATTTTTGTAAAATGTAATGTCAGGTTGGTGGACAGATGGGGACATGGAGATCTCTGACGGGGATGAGGGAAGCCTCGTGTGAAACCAATGAATCCATGACGTGACAAGCCTATAGGTCTTTACAACAATGGCTATCAGAATGATGTAAACAAAACTGAGCCAGCAGACTATAGGTGGCGGGGAATGGATATCTTTTAAGCACTCATCAGATTTCTCATCTCAAAGTCAGAGTGTCTTTGTGAAACTGTCTCCAAACCATCTGACATGGCGAAGGGTCTTACATACAGCCACCAGAGGCTGGAAAACAAAGTTTTGGCCAGGCCAGCCACACTGTCTTCATGGCAGTCCGAGCAAGACCACAGTCTGCCCTAGCAAGGAAAGGTGCTGAAGTCGGAGGTAACCAGCCAAAAGGCGCATCGCAAAAATCAGGGTAACACGCAATATCGCTAATGAATGTCTCTATCTGCAGTATTCAGACATGGTGCTCGCCCTGCGAAGACTAACCAGGCAGGTGCAGTGCCGGGCCCCCTGCCTCGAAAGGGTCCACCCAATGTTACTGGAGGTCCTCTCGGTTCGTCTTGTGGAGTCAGAAGACATGAGAGTAGAGCTACTGGCCAAAAAATACAACGGAAGAAACACAGCCAAAAGCAAGAGCTTAAAATAATGCAGTGGAATGCTGAGGGTGTCAGCAGTGTTAGAGATGGCTATAGCAAAAAAAGGTGGAACTAGAGAACATACTTTTTGCAGAGCAGGTAAGTATATGCTGCATACAGGAGACACACCTAACCAAAGATGCAGCCTTTAAAATCAGAGGCTATCAGTGTTTTAGATCAGACCGACAGGAGAGAAGAAAAGGAAGAGTACTCAAACTTGTTAAGAATAACATCAGCGCATCTCAGGTGGGAGTGTTCAAAGAAGGAGCCGAATATCAGATGATCCATCTAAAAAGTAGTAATACAGATTTCCACCTCCTTAACTATTACTGTCCTAATGGCTGCCCACTTGGTCTTGAAACAATCCAACACAAAGAGAGACTGATGGTCTGTGGCGATTTTAACAGCCATTCCCAGAGCATGGGCTATGACCACATAGACAAGAGAGGAGAGGAAGCTGAGAGCTGGCAGGATGATAATGGACTTCTCATGATCAACCAGCCAATGGATCCCCCAACATTTTACTCAAGGGCTTGGCGTACAACCTCAACACCAGATCTGGCATTCCACTCTCCAGACCTGAAGTGGAACATTACACGTGAAGTTGTAAAACAACTTGGAGGTAGCGACCATCGACCAGTCTTCCTGACAAAAGAAAATGAACTCCTAACACCAGTAGCCCTCTCCCCAGATGGAACTATAAAAAAGCAAACTGGACAATGTACAGACATCGTACAGGTATCCTGGTGGGACAGCTGTCCATAGAAGGTAAGGATATTAAGAGCATAGTGAAGGAATTCAATGCTTGTATCCTTCAATCCGCTCGTGAAACCATTCCCAGAGGAGCTCGCAGGGACTATAAACCATACTGGTCTAGTGAGCTGGGAAAACTCCATGATGATGTGGAAACAGCTCGAAAGCAAACGGAAAATAGACAATGCCAAGAACACCACAATAATTACCAACATTCTAAGGTCAAATTTCAAAGAGCCAAGCTGCAAGCCAGACGGGAAAGTTGGAGAGAGAAAACAGAGTACCTAAACTTTGAAAAGGATGGAAGAAAACTGTGGAAACTAATCAAACAGTTAAATGATGAGAGTACTGGAAGAAGTACAAAGATTACACTAACAGAGGATGGGAAAACTCTTACAGGTAAGCAGGTAGCAGATCACTTTGCTCGCATGTTTGCACAGGACTGCAACATTGATATCCATCCAGAGAAAGAGCGTGCAGTGCATACTGACCCACAGAAAGAAGAGGAACAAGTCAGAAAAGTGGAGGTCATGGATGCACCAATCACACGCAGTGAGTTAGACCTAGCAGTCAGTAAACTGAAACCAAAGAAATCACCAGGACCAGATGGAGTGTCCAATGAAATGATCAATAACCTGGGAATGGCAGCAATGGGAAAGCTGTTGGATATTTTCAATATGTGCTGGAGCAAAGGTAAGTTACCTCAAATCTGGAAGGAAGCAAGCATGGTACCACTGCTAACACCAGGGAAAAACAGTGATACTGCCTCCAGCTACAGGCCAATCAGTCTCACTAGCTGCCTATGCAAAACGATGGAACGCATCATTGAACTGAGGCTAAAATGGTACATAGAAAGTGAAAACCTTCTCGTTCCACAACAAGCAGGATTAAGGCAGTACTACAGTACGGAAGATCAAGTGACCTATCTCTCTCAAGAGATTGAGGATGCATTCCAAGAGAAAAACCTTGTACTAGCAGCGTGGATAGACCTAAAGAAAGCATTTGATAAACTATGGAAAAAAGGTCTGCTGTGGAAACTAAGAAACTGCAATGTGAATGGAAGACTGTACAACTTGATAAAGTCCTATTTACACAATAGAAGAGCTAGAGTAGTAATGGATGGACACAAAAGCCAGAAAGTACTTCTGCGACACAGTGTACCACAAGGAGGAATCATTTCGCCTACACTATTCCTTTTATTCATTAATGACCTGGTCAAGGAACTTCCCTATGGAATCAAAGCGGCACTGTATGCAGATAATCTGGTCATGTGGTGTACAGATGAATATGCGACAGTTGCTACACAGTGACTCCAAAGAGCAGCAGACATCTTGACATCATGGACAAACAAATGGTGTTAAGTATCAACACAGAGAAGTCAAGTACCAATCTGTTCACTCTCTCATCTAAACAGAAAGCAGGTAAGATCTTTGTAAATGAAATATCCTTAAGGATGGACAAACAACCCACTTACTTAGGAGTGACTCTTGACTCAAAACTGACGTGGAAGCAACACATCAACATTGCTGAAGCAAAAGCCAGAAGGAAAGTAGCCATATTAAGAAAATTACGTGGAACCACATGGGGAGCTAGTGAAAGAATCCTCAAGAATGTATATGAGTAAAGTATTCTACCACATTTAGAATATGGCTCAACATCTTGGTGCACAGCATCAAACACAACGCTGCATAATCTAGACAAGGTTCAAAATCAGTGACTACGGATTATCACAGGTGCCATGAGGTCCACACCAATAGTAGAAATGCAGAAAATAGATGGTGTTCAAGCGCTAAAGGAACGTAGAGACACAAAGGTCATGACCATGGGAGAGAAATTCCTTAGCTCTGTAAGCCATCCCCTGAAGGAGAGATTCAATAACTTGGCATTAAGCCGGCTTAAAAGAAGCAGCTTCATTCACCAGGCCAAGCGTAAGCGTAAGCTGATACCTGACCTTCCAACTGTAGTTGCTCCATTATCATCTGTACCAGAGCATACACCATGGAAAGAAGCAGATTATACACAAATAACTATTCAGACTGAAGTGAAAGGTGTGCAGAACGGTGAGATGCAAAGCAGCCTTGTAAGATCAACAGCCTCACTTAGTGTGCTAGATGACAAATATCCATGTGACACCTGGATACGTGTGTATACAGACGGATCTGCACACAATGCCATTAAGAATGGAGGGGCAGGAGCACATATTGAATATCCAAACAACACCTCTGACAAGATTTCCATACCCACTGGAAAATACTGCAACAACTTTGATGCAGAAGTTAGGGCAATTATTGCTGCATGGTGTGGTTGACTATCACATGCTAAACAGAAAGGAACAAGTTACCATCTTCCGTCTCCGAACAGGACACACCCGACTCCGAAGTCATATGTATACAAAGTTTAAGGTTGGTACTACTAATCTATGTACATGTGCCCAGGTGCCCCAAACTGTGGAACATATCTTCCAGAACTGCACCAACTATGAAACACTGAGAAATAATTACTGGCCCAGTGAAAACACTAAATAAGATAAGCTCTACGGTTCCATACATGAATTACAAAAAACAGTGAAATTTATCCAAGAGACAGGATTGCAGGTATAGACAGACAATGCGAACGAAGAAGAAGAAGAAGACTACCATTCAAAAATCTTTAACATCAAACAATCTTACCATTCACCAATCTTCAACATCATTCACCCGTACCATTCAACAATTTTCAGTATCAAACACCCCTACCATTCAACAATTTTCAGTATCAAACAGCCCTACCATTCAACAATCTTCAGTATCAAACAGCCCTACAATTCAACAATCTGCACTATCAAACAGCCCTACAATTCCACAATCTGCAGTATCAAACAGCCCTACAATTCCACAATCTGCAGTATCAAACAGCCCTACCATTCAACAATCTTCAACATCCTTTAGCCCTACCATTCAGCAATCTTCAGTATCAAATACTGCCTGAGTTTTATTTTGAGACTGACTAGGATCTCGGAAGGCTCTAACAATCGCTCCAAGATCTGTGCCTGCAAATATCGCACAGACTGGTCATCGATGGTCACTCGTATCAGTTCTTGATGATGATCTAACCAGTGATGACTCCATTTTAGTAACTGCAGCAGTCCAAATGGAAACTAATCAGCGTCATTCTCGGCGTGAACTCCGTTGTCAAGACGACAAGCTGAAACAGGAAACACAAAGGATCGACTCAGTTCACCATTGTCCGAGTAGACATGACGAAGAATCATGAATGTTGTCTATGATTATTTATTTCTTGTCAAAAGAAATTGATTTAGTTTTTGTCAAATCCATGTCCTAGACTGACCTGGTAAAGAAACGTCGCTGTGGATGGAGCTTAACTTGTAAAATAATAACACCAATGACTGTGTGAGCTTAACTTGTACAATAATAACACCAAGGACTGTGTGAGCTTAACTTGTACAATAATAACACCAAGGACTGTGTGAGCTTAACTTGTACAATAATAACACCAAGGACTGTGTGAGCTTAACTTGTACAATAATAACACCAAGGACTGTGTGAGCTTAACTTGTACAATAATAACACCAAGGACTGTGTGAGCTTAACTTGTACAATAATAACACCAAGGACTGTGTTTATTAACACGCCATTAAATGATGGCATACAGTCATGTAGAAGCCATATACGGGCAAACTTAGAGATGCAATTAATTTTATATTTTTCACTTTGATTTCGATAACAGTAAATGGGAGACATCATCAGCCATTTTTTATGCAGAAAATTTCCTTTTTTAATTAAATAAAAAATATGATGAAGTAAGTAAACATGTTTCAAGCAGGAAATGTTCTCTTCTTCTTCTTCTTCTTCGTTCGCATTGTCTGTATATACCTGCAGTCCTGTCTCTTGGATAAATTTCACTTTTTTTTTGTAATTCATGTATGGAACCGTAGAGCTTATCTTCTTTAGTGGTTTCACTTGGCCAGTAATTATTTCTCAGTGTTTCATAGTTGGTGCAGTTCTGGAGGATATGTTCCACAGTTTGGGGCACCTGGGCACATGTACATAGATTAGTAGTACCAACCTTAAACTTTGTATACATATGACTTCGGAGTCGGGTGTGTCCTGTTCGGAGACGGAAGATGGTGACTTGTTCCTTTCTGTTTAGCATGTGATATTTATCATGTGGTGGTGTCTGTGGCTTCCTGTAGGTTTTTATCATGCTTTTCCTCTGATTATAGGTGATTGGTATGCCTGGTTGTTCCATTTCAGTGCCCTCTTTGGCCAGATGGTCAGCTTTCTCATTGCCTGGTATCCCACAGTGGGAGGGAATCCATTGCAAAGTGACTCCATGTTGTAAGCAAATTTTTGACAAGGCATTCTTAAGGTCTGGTAGTTTGTTGCACTGAAGAGCATCCAGTACTGATCTTGCATCTGTGAGAATTGCTACAGGACATGTATCAATTCTGGAGTCTGATAGTTTTTCAACTGCAGCAATAATTGCCCTAACTTCTGCATCAAAGTTGTTGCAGTATTTTCCAGTGGGTATGGAAATCTTGTCAGAGGTGTTGTTTGGATATTCAATATGTGCTCCTGCCCCTCCATTATTTATGGCATTATGTGCAGATCCGTCTGTATACACACGTATCCAGGTGTCACATGGATATTTGTCATCTAGCACACTAAGTGTGGCTCTTGACCTTACAAGGCTGCTTTGCATCTCACCACTCTGCACACCTTTCACTTCAGTCTGAATAGTTATCTGTGTATAATCTGCTTCTTTCCATGGTGTTTGCTCTGGTACAGATGATAATTGAGTGACTACAGTTGGAAGGTCAGGTATCAGCTTACACACTTGAGAAGATATGTGAAAGATATTCTATGCACACTGTGATAACTCAAATCCTGTGCTCAAATAAGAGAAGAAGACAGGTTATAGAGAAACATTTTGCTTGCTACTATTTTCATATTGACTCGAGTTTTCCAGTTTCTGTAACGTTCACTACATTCTGAAATCTGATTAAAAGACGAAGTGTGTGTGAAAAAAAAACTCCTATATTAGTCACTGTAACCAAAGAAATCTGAGTAAATCAACTTTGATAATTTTCTTTGCAATGACGAATGTGCTTGTTATATGTGTAGTTAGCATACAGCTTGCATTAAATCTAGTGTCACTCACAGTATATTGTATATTCAGACTGCGCTATTTATATTCAGTCAGTCAGTCATTCGCATGTCCCTTGCTGAACTTTGCCTCCCTAACAGCTCTCCTGTAGGCCTCTCGGTTGTAAACAATATGCTTGCTGCTGATGCATCCATTTGCAGATTATCAACGATGTCTTGCAGCCATCTTCGCCTTGGTCTTCCTCTCTCTCTTTTTCCTATTATGTATCCTTCCAAGACTGTCTTCCCTAAATTCTCATGACGTTTAATGTGTCCAAAACATTTAAGTTTTCTCTCTTTAATCCTCTTTATTAGCCAGGCTTCTTCAATATTAAATTCTTAAAGTATGGATATCATTCATTCATTCATTTCCATGTCCTTTGCTGAACTTTGCCTCCCTAACAGCTCTCCTGTAGGCCTCTCGGTTGTGAGCAAGATGACCTGCCGCTGCTGCATCCATTTGTAGATCGTCAACGATGTCTTGCAGCCATCTTCGTTTTGGTCTTCCTCTCTTTCTTCTTCCCATTATGTATCCTTCCAATATGGTCTTCTCTAAACTATCATGACGTTTAATGTGTCCAAAATATTTAAGTTTTCTCTATTTAATCCTCTTCACTAGGCAGCCTTCTTCAATATTAAGCTCTTGTAGTATAGATATATTTGTTGTTTTTTTTTTGTGTCCATGATATAAGGAGAACTCTTCTGTAGCATTTACATTCAAAGGCATTTATATGTTTCTCAGCTATGGTAAACTATCTTCTGAAAATATATCAGAAACCCAAACAGCAATCAAGTGTGTATGGATATATTTATTTTTGTTTTGTCCATGATATATGAAGAACTCTTTTGCAGCATTTACATTCAAAGGCATTTATATGTTTCTCATTTGTTTTGTTAAGTGTCCAGGTCTCACAGGCATATGTGCCATGAGAAAGATACACGCCCATAAAAATCTTATTTTTGCAACTGTCTGTTCCTCTCCACAGCTTCTTTAGTTGTTTTACTTTTATTTTCCCTCATTGTTTCTTCATTATTAGTTAACAGTGATCCAAGATATTCAAAACTCTCCACTTCTTCCAATTTTTCCTCATTGATGCATATTTCGGTTGTCTTATTTGTTTTGTCGGTTGTCATCAGTTTAGTTTTCTTTGCATTAAGATAGATGTTTGCTCTTCGCTGTTCTTACGAACTGACATAATTAGTTTTTCCATTCCTTTTTGTGTTGTGGACAGTAATACTGTGTCATCAGCATATCTAATCTCTGGTATTTCATAACCTCCAATTGTTACGGCATCGTAATATTCTTTGTCTACATCTTCTCTAACATTCCTCATTATATTTTCATTTTACAAGTTAAATAAGAAAGGCGACAGTATTCTCCCCTGACGGGCTCCTTTATCTTCATATTTGCTATTTACAAATATTTTCTCCAGTTTTCAATGTCCAGATCTAACAACAAATAAGGACAAAAATATGCCTCTGTATGTTCTGTTAGCACAGTAATATATAACTGTGTTAATGTTTATACTAGCAAGAGTTACTATGAATGAAATCATATACAAAAGATCATACACCTGTACATATTTCTTCTTAAACTCCAACTCGGGCTCTACAGCGGTTGCGAAATTCACCAACACAGACGGTAAGTTACAGATGAAATACTTGATGTTTAACCACAGGAAAACTTTTGCTAGTTTAGTGTATCTGGACTTCAGTGTTTTCCTTTTTTTAATCGATTCATTCATTGTAGATTTTGTTTTCTGAACTGGATGTAGTTTTATTTTATGATCATCTCTTTTATGACAAGACAAAGCTTCTTGCTTAAATTTTGTCGACCTTTTGAGACATGTGAGTAAGATAACGGTGGTTAGAGTAGACACGACCTGGCCAATGATGGGTACAGCCATTGCATCGAAGACAGAAACATAGACTCCAATCTTGTCTCTGTCCTTGGCCCACCACAGAATTAACCTTGTCTGGTTGAATCTTGGGTCATGACCATAGTGTAGACTTTGTGTGCCCATTAATGGACTGTAGCAAATCGTTAACACGCAGACAAAACCCAGATTAATGATGATGGCTCGTGTTTTGGTGAACAAGATCCTGACGTTGAATGGAATCAAGACACAGATGCAGATCTCCACCGAAAGAAAGCAGGTTACACAGGTAGAAACACCACGGAAGAACGATCTCGTGTAAGATGCGTACACGTAAGAAACATCCTCAAAGTTTATAGCAGCTACTGGGAAATAATGCTCAATAATGAAACACACAAGTATCAGAAATGACATGCTGCAAACTCCAAGATCCCACAGAGATAAAGCGAAGTAAGAGACTGTCACACTGTCCTTGATTCCTTGTTTGTAGTACACTACAGCATTTATCACATTAGTACCACTGCCAGATACGGACAGCAGGCTCACAAACAAAGCACAGACGCCAACTAGAGAGTAGGCAGCTGTTCTGTTTGGTACAAGCTGGTACTGTAGAGTGTCTATGTTTTCATTATCCATAGCACATTCAACGGCTGGCTCTTGGCTAAGGAATTTATTTCCCTCAAACTGACGCATATTGTATGATTGCATAGGTGTTCTTGTATGTGGTTTTGTATCAATGGCCAGTTATGGTGGTTTACTTTCACTGCATTTTCAGTTCTGTTAAAAAGAATTCTCCAGAATGTGGATAATTTGTTGGCGTCTCGTTTAAAAGATTTAGGTGGACATGTTTGGACACAGTCAGATAAGAGCAGCCAACAGGTAATTACGATAGTTTTACATTAGATTTAACATAGTGATGTTCCTATTATTTTAGTTCAGAAACATCTTGTCTAAACGCAAGACTGTGTATTAAATATGAGGAAGTACAACCAGAAACTCGTTTAACGCTTTGTTATCTTTTTGACATTACCGTTTTCCTTTGTGTAAAATTAATAATTATTAAATAGTAATGTTTTCTTCAGTTTCTAACAAATCATCAAACTTTTAGTAGTCCAAATATATTTGCATGATATTGCAAACAGTAATGTTTTACATGATTTACATCAAAAACTTCTCTGATGCTTTGTGTCTGTATTGTGCTTCATAACACAATTTTCGTTATTTTATTCATCTGTTTAGAATGTCTCAAAGGGAAAACGTGTTTTATAGATAACCTTGTGATGATGAAAGAGAAAAATGTAAAATAATGTTAGAAACAGAACAGTTGGAAATAATATAACAGTTTGACAAGGAACTAAATCACTGACAATTACGAGTACTTCGTCTGAGTTGTGTAATCTCTAACAAATAATTATAGACAACCATGCTTATCTGGGTCTAGGTAAGTGTCTCTAATATTTTCTTCTGGCAACTCCTTCATAAATTATGTCATCTTTAATCATAAGAAAATTAATCGGTTGCGGCCATTTTTGAATAACAGGACGCTCTACAAAATTACTTTGAAAAGAACAGTCATAAAACATGAAATATTCAGTGTGGAAGTTTTTCATATTTCTGTCACGTGAGATTATTTTTCAGTGTATCAAGATAGATCTTCTCACAAGACAAGACATTTCTTGAATGTGTCATTTCGTTTTCTAGTGACAGTAAAAAAATGAAATTGTTTGTCCAATTTATGAAATCAATATTCCCTAGAATTTTCTGAATGAAAAGCTAAAGTTTGCAATCAATAAACAGCGTCAGCAGTTGATAAAAACCTGGCGCATTATCTGGTCGATGTGAGTCGCATAGCGCCATATGCTATTCACTTGATCATCTTAAACTATGAGTCATCATCATCAGGTGCCGTGCCGACTGGCGTTGGCTATTATGCTTCTCCAGAGTACCCGATCCTTCATGCAGGCCATCAGTTCAGTTGGTGATCTCCTCTCACACCATCCCTTCAAACTATGAGTAGATGAGGAATATAAACTCGTTTTTACATATTTTATTTATTTTTTTGTCAGTAACAAAGAAGACAAAATCTGATCAATAATCTGACATTAGAAACTGGAATAGAATAAAAACATTTTTTTTAAAATCATGTTTAATCCTTCGATTTGATTTTCTGGCATAGAGTATTTTAATGGTTGCGTCCCTTGAAGTATCATCTTTGTATATAAATTTATTATTGTGTGTGGTAACCCGGTCGTATCAAAAAAAAAGGTGAGGGAGGAATTGTTTGTTGGTGCGCTGGGGATGTCGTCTGAAAGGCAAAGGAAACCACTGCCTTAAAAAATAGGGATTCATTGTTCTAGATTTATCTGAAATAGCTTATCATTTGATCCCTCTTATATTGTACATTCAGGTATATTATAATGTTCATTATTAACGAGATTTCCTTGTTGTCAGGTCAGACCGCTCTAGCAGTGCCAGGCTGTGAAGAATGAGCAGTTTCAATGTGTCGGCAAGTATAAAGTTTAGAAGACTTTTTGAAGGGTTACATATATTTTTTTCATAACCGAAAGATTAGCAGTTTGATATCAGGTTTTATTAATGATATACTTCCATTTCGTCACAGTTCATTCACGTTCACGTTTAGATATGCCTTTTTTTAAATACTCAGCAATATTCATATTATCTTTTTCCAATCTTTATGACGGATTGCAAGTATTTAATCTGTATAATAGTGTTGCTGACGCTATCTTAACCTATATGGTCAGATCAAATGGAAAACTTGTCTTGTTGAAATATTTATATTTAGAGTTTTAAATTTTCTAATGCGTTAATCCATTACAGAAATGAGAGGATGCAATAGAAGTGCTGGTGATATCTGTCACATCTAGCAACAGTTTGTCTGACAGAAGAGCTTAAATGAGTTTCAAAGTTTTATGTCACACGATAAATGGTTGCTCAAGTCCACGAACGGAAACAAAATAATAAATAATCAACAGCTTACAGACTTCTGGGAGTCATGGCCTAGAGGGGCCCCATTGAATGCCTTATGATAAAAGGGCCGAAACATCTGTCTGAGGAATAGGGCGGTGCTTCCTCTTATGATCTAGGAAGTTGTGTATTTGTTTCGCTTTCCACGGTAGATGGTTTCTTGCATAGTAATTGTAACTCAAGTTGCGGATTGCATGATGCAGTTATAATATAATTCAGGAAATGGAACAATCTGAAGTATATACACAGCACAGGTAAATCTCTTACCTTATAGCATCAGATGGTCAGCAGTTTCACCGGACCTGTCACCTATCCAGCACATTTGGGATGAACTGGACCGCAGGTTGCGAAGACGACACAATCGTCCTGGAAACCAGCAAGAATTAGCCCAAGCGATGCAAGAAGAATGGAATAACATACCTCAACAATTGACACAACGTGTCGTTGGTTCGATGAGAAGTCAGTGTCAAGCAGTGATAATTGCCCACGAAGGACACAAACCTGAGTTTCCTTTCTTTTGGTGGTGAGTCACATTAGGTGAGTTTTTAAACATTTTTGGTGACATGTGACTGGCCTGAAAGTTATCATATTATCCGTTATTGGATAATCAAACATAATGTGTGCCAAATTTTATTTCACTCATCACCTGAGCACGTTCATTGTGATTTTTAAAGCACAGCACACTTACTTTTTCCGTGAGTATATATATATATATAATCCGTCAACAAAGTAATTCCTACCTCTCATGTAGACAACACAATAAACATAATTTTTTATCATTGGTCTTATTTTACAATAAAGAATAGTTTTTAGTAAAGTCTTTTAAAAAATCAGATGATGTACTGCTCAAAACGTACTGAGTTTGACATATACTATTGTCTATTAACTGCCGTTACTGGAAAAGAAACATATGATTAATTTATATACGAGCAATGAATTATTAAAATGGTCTATAAAGAGAATAAATTTCGAGTTTTTAAAATTTCAGTTTTTTCATGCAAATTACGAGGAGACTTTAATTAAATGCACATATCTATAGTATGCGCTGTATTTCTTTAAAAAGTAACATTCATTTTCTAATGATTGAAAATGTTTAGCGAATTTAACAATAAAAAGTTCATTCAAGACTGATTAATAATTTACAAAGACAAGTAAGAAGTGATCAACTCTGATCAATTACACAATATCCTGGCCTGAGCTAGCATACCCGAAAGACTGCATTCTTGGCTCGTGTGTCCTGGATCTGACCCTACATACTGTACAGAGTGGACCGAATAGCAGTGTCAGGTCAGTAACATTGTCCACCTCTGCTGGACGGCTCGACAATTTAGTGACACATTCTTTGTTTACACATACAAGGTTCGTGGTCTCAAGTGCATCTTCCAGATCCTCGCCTTGTTTGTTGAAAATAATGTTCCTCCCATGATCCACCTTTAGCAATAAAATCCCCACAGAAGATAACATTCCTCTCTTGACGTGTAATATCGCCATCTTCTGAGAGCCCACCTTAGTCCTGCAGCCGTAAACATTGACCAACACAAAAAAGTGCTCTCAGTGGACCTTTAGAGTTTGAAGTTGTATGTCACCACTGCCCCATCATGAGAAGTCCACCTCCATGCTGTAACTGTCTCGTACTAGGATAACTAGTCCCAGATGAGTATGACAGCATTTAAAACTGCCCGTTTGTATCCTGTCTTTATAAAGTCGCATTTCTTGGAATGTCACGGTGTCTACTCTATACATAAGGCTTTCAAGAATCGATAGAATAAGAGAGTATAATGTACTAACACAGGAGTATTTATAGGAATAAAACAGTATATTATACTCACACAGGAGTATTTATAGGAATAAAACAGTATATTATACTCACACAGGAGTATTTATAGGAATAAAACAGTATATTATACTCACATATATGTATTGGTAGGAATAAAGCAGTATAATAGTCACACGGGTGTATTGGTAGGAATAAAACAGTATAATATACTCACATATGTGTATTTATAGGAATAAAACAGTATAATATACTCACATATATGTATTGGTAGGAATAAAGCAGTATAATAGTCACACGGGTGTATTTATAGGAATAAAACAGTATAATATACTCACACAGGTGTATTGGTAGGAATAAAAAAAAACTGTATAATACAAGGTTGGACAATTAAGTAATGTGACTGATTTTCTTATGACCAAGACAAAAATGCCATTTATGAAGCAAAGCATGAAATCAAAAGAGGCAACCTTCATTATGATCTGGCAACTTTTCATCGCCGCCTGATAAACAGACGACAGACAAGCCAGCACTTTGTTGACCTAGTTAGAGGTACATTGTCACTTAATCATCATGGAGCAAAAAAGCTAACATTAAATTCTGTTTAAAACACGGAAAAAGTGCCATTGAGACATGTTTATTGATGCGAAAAAAATATGGGGATAATTGTTTATCTCGTGCACAGATATTCAGGTGGTATTCACGATTCAAAAGTTTTGTGGAAAAGATTACAAATGCAGCTAGACATGGGCGACCAATTTCTGTTCGTAATGAGGGACTCATTGCAAAAGTCAGAGAACAAATATAAGAAGATCGTGGTTTGACTGTGAGGATGATGGCAGATGAATTTGGTGTTAACCGAGAGACCATTCATAAAATTTTAGTGGACGATTTGGCAAGAAAAAAAAGTTGCATGCCGGTTTGTACCACATGCGTTGTCTGATGACAAAAAAAAACATCAGCGTGTTGAGTACGCAAAAGACATCGCCAAAACATGTCACAGAAATAAACATTTCTTTAATTTGATTATTGCAGAGGATGAAACATGGATTTTCCGCTATGATCCCACAACTAAACGCCAAAGTGTTCAGTGGAAGTCATCATCATCATCAAAAGGAAAAACACTTCGTCTTCAAAAGTCGAAAGTGAAGACAATGTTGGTGTGCTTCTACGACAGCAAAGGAGTTATTCACAAAGAAATGATTCCAGAGGGACAGACTGTCACTGCTAAATTTTATTTAAGTATTTTGAAACGCCTATTGAAAAGGATTCTCCTGGTCCGACCCGAGTATTCAACACCTGGCAGTTTTTTCCTTCTTCATGATAATGCACCGGCTCTCCAGGTTGTAAATGTACATGAATTTTTGGCCCAAAAATAACTCTGTGTGTTCTCAACCATCCACCCCATTCCCCAGATATGTCTCCCTCCGATTATTTTCTATTCAAAAAATGAAAGTTATCATTGAAAGGACGCTTCTTTGACGATACTGATGACATCCAAAGGGGCGTAACAACCGGCCATACCAACAGAATAACTGCACAGGTCGTTCTAGTATTTGTTAGATTGTGCCACTCGCTGTATCAACGCACAAGGGGCTTACTTTTAATAACGTACAGGTTATATTGTAGACTTAGCAGGTGCTAGATCTAAAATTGGGGACAATTTAGGGAAGGGACGGGACCAAACCCAGCTGCAACCCATAAATCCATGGCCTAAAGTACTACCATAACGGGTAGCCAGGCTCAAAATCCATCTAAAAGACAACCCAAGATTTTCCCTCCACGGATACTGTATGCCAGTAATACAGCATATAATACACACTCATACAATTTTACATGACATACAAGACACATAACCAAGAAAAACAATTCAAATCAATCAGCATGTATTTATACACACTACATACACCATTTTAACGTCACAACAGACATTGCATATCCAGAACAACAACATGTAGCATCATTAGTGTTATAAGAATGCCATCAATATAATGTATAACTATCCAAGTATCAACTGAAATCATATGGACCCAGTTTGCCTGGTGTGTCCTGGCCCTCATAAGCATATACATACAGTCATATAAATTGTGCCAAAGCGCTTAATAACATTGCAGCTCCTGCTGCTCTTATGAAACTCGCATCTCTCCGTACCACCAGGTGGCACTGCACTTCTGCACTTGCAACAACTGCTGCCATGATCCCCCTCCTCATACTAATCTCTTTTGTGCTAGTGCACTTAATATCACACAATATCTCCATTATGCTAACGCACTGAATTATCACACATGGATCTGCATCTTGTGCTAACGCCGAGTCTGCTGAAGAAGCTTTCCACACGCCCTGCTTTTAAGCTGTACTCCGGAACTGAAAAAATAGCCACCAATAACCTGCTCCCACGGCGATACGACGCTGTGCCCCAACACCTCTACATTATCGGCTGCAAGGAAAACTAGCTCTCAGTTATAGGGAGTTCGTACAGGTACATCATATATATATGTATATATATATATATATATATATATATATATATATATAACACTGTAAAGGCTTGTACATTTAATAACAGGATGGACCTGCTGTACTTTTCAGCAGTGGAAATTCATCTGTCCGTTTATTCTCTGTGTGCTCACTTGCCTCGTCACGATTCTGTTAGAGTACTACCTAAACTACGTGACAAAAGAGCAGGTGAAACATCTGATCTGAAAGTCATTTCTCAACTAGATAGAAAAAGTAAAAGAAAAACAAATGCGCAGCTTAGAGGAGACAGTGGTGACTGCTATTTTTGCCTCTTACATCCTCTTCAGCATGGAATGTCAAAAAAGAAGAAGCAAACTTGGGACTATCCATATACTTCCATTCCTATACAATCACTAGCACGTGGAGATGATCTGACTTTCCTGTCCCACCAGACCAGTACATGAATGCAGGAAACTCTCTACTGTAGAAAGCGGAGCAACAACGCAACTCTTTCAGATCATCAGAGGAAGTACCCCCCTCAGACAAGTGTTTCGGCCCTATCATGACACCCTAAGGTGGTGGGCCCCTCTGAGTCATGACTCCCAGAGGTCTTGTGAGTTGTTGCTTTTTTCCCGTCCCGGGACTGAACCCGTGATCTTCCAGTTGGCCCTGCACTTGAAGTGCGTCTTTAGCGATTTAGCTACGGTGGACTGGTATTGGTTGTGACAAAAGAAATTACTTCTGTTCCTAATGCTTGTTTCGCATACTCCACAGCCAGCATAAGGCCTTTTCTGGTGTTTCTGAAACGCTATTCAGTGCCTTTGCTCTTGCTTGTCCCTTTATGCCCAGTTGCTTACATAGGTCGTATGCTGATGTTGCTACGAATCCTCTTGCTTCCACTTCTACAGCCATTCACTTTTGCCCTGACCCCTTCCCCCTGCCTCAGTTGCTTGACCAGGTCATTGTACTTCTCTCATTTGAATAGATGCTGCTCCATTATTCTTGTTTCGTACGGAGCCGTATGCTCGATCTTATTAATTCCTGTTTTTCTATGGAGTACACTACAATGTCCGGTCTCATTCATGTGTTCTTGATGGCAGTTGGGTATTCTCTTCTTCCTGGTATGTCCGCTATCACATCCCAGTCATTTCCACCATCTAGCAGTGATTGTAAGGGAATGTCCCTGATTTCAATATTCGATGTCGTACCAGCACCTATGAAGTATTTAGGTGGAACCTCAACACTTTTGCTGTTATTTGCTTAATCTTTTGCTCTGTCTACAATGGCTACTATTTCCTGCAGCACTTTGTTGTGCCGTCAGGTGTAGCGTCCTTGACCTAATGATACTCTGCAAGCTGACAGCACATGTTCCAATGTTTGCCTTTCGTTGCAGAGAGGGCACTTTGTGTCTTCTGATACATCCCATTTGTATAGGTTGGAGCCTGTAGGCAGAAGGTCATAAGTAGCTCTGATGATGAAGCTGAGCCTCAAGGGTGCCGTTTTCCAGATGTTACTCCATGTTAGTGATCTCTGCAGGACTTCCTCCCATGTTGCCCATTGACCTTGATGTGCCTGTTGGACTGCCTTCTGGACCTGCTTATCATCCTCTGAATTCCTTACTTCGCTGATGATCATATCCCTTCTTTCCTTACAGGAGGCCTTTGACCACCATTTGATTTCACCATGACCAAATTCCCTTCTGTTGGTCTGGGTGTATCCTATTACTTCTTTCAGCTCCTGTGTTTCCCTGGCTGTGGTAATTCCCTCACTTACTATCCATATACTTCCATCCCTATACAACCACTAGCACATAGAGATGATCTGCCTTTCTTGTCCCAGCAGACAAGAGCCCGAAGAAGACTTGGAAAGTGTTCGAGAAATATGGCCTAAACCTTCGCTACAACATCTTGATGTTATGCCATATCGAGTAAGCCACAAAAATATTTCTGTGAATGAAATGAGTGATTTAATTCGACATCTTAATGTATCAAACAAAACAACAATAACAACAAAAGGCAGCGGGACTTCAGCAGCAGAATTTCTTGAAGAAAGGTGTGAAAGTAGGAATGTAAAATAACCGGCTGAAAGTCGTGATATCATTTCTCAGAATGGAAAATAACCTTGCTGTTTTTTTATGATATTAATGGTCTGATGACGTCCTTTCTGATGGAGCACAATCGACAAGACCGGACATTCTTCACAGACTCATCCAAGCTGAGCTTAAAAGCTGTTCCCCGTACGAAGCATGTTCCTGCTGCAACGGAAATTCCTAAACAGCTGTTCCACTAGGTCATGCTGTGCACACTACGGAGACAACATACAACTGCTTTTCGAAACAATGAAATATGAAGACCATCACTGGCAGAATTGTGGAGATCTGAAGGTTATTGCGGTCTTACTCGGAATGCAGCTGAGTTGTACTAAGTGATTTTTTTAGTTGTTTAAGTCGGGATAGAACTTCACACTACAAAACAAAACTCTGCATGAAAGAAAAAGACACTGGAGCCTGGAAACATAAGTCTGCATGAAAAAAAGACACTGGAGTCTGCAAACAAAAATTCTGCATGAAAAGAACAGACACTGGAGCCTGGAAACAAAAGTCTGCATGAAAAAAAAGACACTGGATTCTGCAAACAAAAATTCTGCATGAAAAGAAAAGACACTGGAGCCTGGAAACAAAAGTCTGCATGAAAAAAAGACACTGGATTCTGCAAACAAAAATTCTGCATGAAAATAAAAGACACTGGAGCCTGGAAACATGCTGAAGAATTAAAACTTTCATCAGTTCTATAAGGGAATGAGAAAGCCGCTTTGGAATTCTTCAGATCTGTTATTCGCAACTTCCTGGAAATTCTTCAGATCTGTTATTCGCAACTTCTTGGGAATTCTTCAGATCTGTTATTCGCAACTTCCTGAAAATCGAAGTTCTGAAAAATATGTTGTGGCTGTAAATGAACTTCCGACAACATACCAACAATTAGGTAGTAGCATGCCATTCAGTAAGGGACCACCTAGGCAAGAGGCGGAAAAAAAAGGCGAGGGGCACGCGTTTATGGCACACCTTTGTAGAAGATCCATGTGTGTTTAAAGGTTTATAGGGAGAGAAGGAGGGAGGGAGGGAGGGAGAAAGAGAGAGAGTGAGAGAGAGATGTAACTCAGTATCTACTTCCTTGATTCTCATTTTGATTTTTTTTCTCAAAACTGTAGCTCAGTGAGTGATGACCATTAAATAGCTACAATCAAGACATTTCTACAATGGAAAGAAGGTTCTAGATGAAGTGGAATGTATCTATACCTACTGACTGTTGTATGAATGTGACAAGTCGTAATGAGAATTCTAGTTTTGACTTTTTCTACTACAGCAATCTTGACAGATAAAAAAGAAAC
Organism: Achatina immaculata; assembly: GCA_009760885.1. NCBI lineage: Eukaryota > Metazoa > Mollusca > Gastropoda > Stylommatophora > Achatinidae > Lissachatina > Lissachatina immaculata. Next base: position 39,726,346 of record CM019704.1, on the reverse strand, counting down.
AACTTTTAACATAATTAGGATATCTCAACGAAAAAAAGGACTTAATGTTAAATTATATTCTCCCACACACTTCCAAAATGGAGTATTTGTTTGTTACAAGATTTAAATATTGAATATCCTGAAATTGCTAACAACAAAATTTATGGTGTAATAGTCTTTTTGTCTCGGCCCATTTTCAGCGAGGGTTGATTAATTTTATGAAGGAAATAGACCTTTGTTAAACCAGTGTTGTTAACTGGTATGATGATTAATAAAAATGATGATATCTTCTCTCTACTTTCTTTCACAACTCAACTATAATTTGCGTTCATCTCATCTCAACTTATTGATCAACTATGAATCATAAGCCACCTTCGCGTGTGTCATTTTACACAGTTCAATTTCTAGATCAGAGACTGGGCGTATCCGAAAACAGACATCTGCCATCGTCCAGTTATTTATCAGGTGTGTCATACATGTTTGATGTAAGAATGTAGTGTAATCATCAAAATTCTAAATGAATAATCTTAGTAAAGTATGTTAGAAAAGCTGAAACTTGAACTTCAAAGACGTTTTCTTGGGAAGGATCCGACTGATGATAGAGAAAACTTGGATCTGTATTTTTTATTTTAAAAAAATCATAATTTTTTAAAAAGATATTGATGTTTACAAATGTTGTACACGTGAATCACATGAATAACGACAGTGACAATAAATTGTGCTCAAGGAGATATATCATTTAAATCACTTAAAAGAGAAAGGAAAAATGAGCTGAGATTTTAAAATGATCCGAATTCACGGTCAAGTAGTAAACTAAATTTGTACAAGAGTTTATGATGCATGTCTAAGAACACACTGTAAATATTCTTATCATTTCTAACATGTACATTCTATCTCCCGCGTTGACTTGGACATTTTGTCTCTGTCGATTTGGTGTAGGTATCTGTCTTAAATAACTTTTGTCGTCCTTACATTTATTGTCTGGAATATCCTCAATGATGTTTTCCAATATAATGTTTAGGCTTTTAATAAATTCTCACATATTTAAATGTCTGGTGTATAAATTCTTTCTTAAATTTAGGTTTTCCATAACTGTTGTATTTGTTTCTTTTTCTGTGCATGCCGTGCATTATATTTTTCTGGGCACTTCAATGTGTTGTTTTATGTTTTTCTTTCGCCTTAGCTATTTGTAAAGTTCTGCTGAATATACAGAGTTCCTAATTCTCAGTTATGATCTCTTCATTATTCGCTGACTGCAAGAATTTGTCTCAGTCAGTTCGAAAGACATTGTTGTAGTCACGTGTCGCCTATACATATTGCAGTTCTACAGAATGAAAGAGCGGAACTGGAGACTAAAGAGGGGAAAACGATTTAACGAATACCAAAATACCCGTTAAATGTTACTGACTGAAATATGTTTTACACTTTGAGTGAGCTCTTCATATCGTGAGAGTAAACTGTGATCGTGAAATGTGTGAAGAAATAAAAGAAAGTGATCCTGCTCAATGGAAACAAAACGTACCCCCAACTTATAGAAAGAAATTGGACGTGTTATTAATCTTCCCTTCTTCCTTTGACAGCTATTTTTAATATTCCTCTCGTTTCACGCTTAGATTATCTATTTTACCAGGCGAAGTTTGTCTTTTTTTCTCCTGTCAGTGTCCCGTCAAATATTGTGCTTACTTGACAGTGGACACATCACGACACGAACACACTAATCAAGAATATGTTTAGACATCTATTTCCTCAGTGTCGAGATTTTTACTTTACTGCAACATGCTCAGGTAAACAAGGCAAAATAACATACAAATACTGGAGTGCAACCTGGTGATATCTGTGCTATGTTTCTCTGTTAAGACTTCCTTCTGGTGATATCTATGCTATGTTTATCTTTTCAGACTTCATCCTGGTGATATCTGTCCTATATTTATCTTTTCAGACTTCATCCTGGTGATATCTGTCCTATATTTATCTTTTCAGACTTCATCCTGGTGATATCTGTGCTATGTTTCTCTTTTCAGACTTCCTCCTGGTGATATCTGTGCTATGATTCTCTGTTCAGACTTCATCCTGGTGATATCTGTGCTATGTTTCTCTGTTAAGACTTCTTCCTGGTGATATCTGTGCTATGTTTCTCTTTTCAGACTTCCTCCTGGTGATATACGTGCTATGATTCTCTGTTCAGACTTCATCCTGGTAATATCTGTGCTATATTTATATGTTAAGACTTCCTGCTAGTGATATCTGTGCTATATTTCTATGCTAAGACTTTTTCCTGGTGATATATGTGCTATATTTCTATGTTAAAACTTTCTTGGTGCTATATTTCTCTTTTCAGACTTCATCCTGGTGATATATGTGCTATATTTCTATGCTGACTTTCTCTTGGTGATATCTGTGCAATATTTCTATGTTAAGACTTTCTTCAGGTGATATCTGTGCTATATTGCTATGCTAAGACTTCTTCCCTGTGATATATGTGGTATATTTCTATGTTAAGACTTTCTCTAGGTGATATCTGTGCTATATTTCTATGTTAAGACTTTCTCTGGGTGATATGTGTGCTATATTTCTATGTTAAGACTTTCTCTGGGTGATATCTGTGCTATATTTCTATGTTAAGACTTTCTCTGGGTAATATTCCTGAAAGAGGTCTAGGATTTTTTGTGGGCCGGCTCAGCGCTGTGGAAGATGAGTGAGGACTTTGCCTTAGATTCAAAATTATTTTACAGGTAAAGCTGGCATGAAGACTCTGACATGGTTTCATAAATTTCATGTTGTCTACTAGAGACAGTTATTTCAAGACGCTCTGTGGCACGACCTTCCTGCTTAGCCTGAAATATCTGAAGGTAAAATATGATGATGCCGGAAACTGGTGTTAAGTTGTTGGTGAGGAAAACTTTATTTGTCCGCAGGGGATAACTGTCGTTGATCTCTGTGACAGAGCAATACATTTAAGACAAGTTCGGAGAATACACGAAGCTGATCACAGTGAAAGGTCTTAATCGTAACAAACTAACAAAGTTTTATTCTGAATATGTCAAAAGATCGTATATAATTGTAATATTAAATTGCATACTGTTATTCAAGACATTTTATGATAGTGATTATCATTTTTCTTTACCATTGACTAAAGCAGTTATATTTTTTTAACTGAAGACGTCAGAAAGATCCTGAACTGATAGTGTTAAATGTAAAATGGAGAAATATGTAAACTCTACTAGACTGAACTTTTATTTTGACCTGTACATCATGTTATTATTAGACTTCATACTCGCTCTTTTTGGTGTGTTATCAAATAAATGTTATTGTTTATCATTAGAGAGGGGATCAAGGACAGTGTTACAGTCACATTTGTCGCTTTATCTCTGTGGGAGATGTTCTATAGTTTACTGAATTTAGCGGGTTCGATTTGTGATATAATGGAAGGATATTTTCCTGTGCCAAATGTGAATATATTATTACTTGTTGCGCCTCTGTATTGCTTTACTACTTTAGGTCTATTTAACAGTTTGACAAGTACTGTTACAGTGTACTTGTCTGCAGAGAGATGCATGTGTGTACTGATTCCACTGAAGGTCAAAGGTTTGTTTACCAAATCCCGGTCAATATTTATTAATGTGTGGACACAAAAAAGAACAAATATATCTATACTGCAAGAGCTTAATATTGAAGAAGGCTGGCTAATGAAGAGGATTAAAGAGAGAAAACTGAAATATTTTGGACACATTAAACGTCATGATAATTTAGAGAAGACCGTATTGGAAGGATACATAATGGGAAAAAGAAAAAGAGGAAGACCAAGACGAAGATGGCTGCAAGACATCGCAGACGATTTGGAAATGGATGCAACAGCAGCAGGCCATCTTGCTCACAACCGAGAGGCCTACAGGAGTGCTGTTTGGGAGGCAAAGTTCCGCAAGGGACATGCAAATGAATGAATGAATGAGTTTTTATTATTATGTCCATCGCGTGTGTTTGCCCGCTGGTTACAGTTCAAGAGCTACAGTGGAGATTCCACTCAACAGACAACCGGACTAGGTTGATGGCGTGGTTTGCAGAAAACAAGAGTTCAAGTCGCATCATTCTCTTTATATGTTTATACAGTCGCCATGCCACAATTAACGCTGACTGCAATAACGATTCAGTCAATTTTAATGATTTTTGGTATTAGAATACAGTATAAATGTAGACTCACCACTACAAGTTTACATCCTGTAGCTAATATTCACAATGGCACGAGCAAACGCAGGAAGGATTCTAGAACAACCAAACTTGTCATCTGCAAAAATGTCACAGTTCTGTTACACTGTTTCCCTTGGTTTCTCCGCTGTATGCAGGATATTTCACCCAAATCTGATGTGGTAAAAGTTAACAAAGACCTGAAGTTTTTCGGCAACATCGGGAGATTATTTGCTCTCATTAATGTCAACGCTAATTTCTTTCTTTATTACATTTTTAGCACTAAATACAAAGAAGTGTTTCTATCAATGTTCTGCACCATCAGAAAATGAACAAATCTGGCAAAGATAAGCAGAAGTGCTAAATATTGGTGTTACACTAATAGTTTTATTTCTATATAATACTCACCTGCAGTGATGTTCTATACAATGGTGACATAATCTATGAGCTAAGTCTGAATATCAGTTGTTTCGTGACCTTTTTTATGAAGATCAGTGTCATGGCATGTAACTCTTCTCTTCCATAGCTTTCACAATGATGCGAAAACAAAAGGTTGAAAGCAGAAGTAGTTTTTTTTATTTAGATATAAGTACTTTAATTGATTAATTACTTAATTGGTTATTTTCAAAAACTTATTTCATAGTTATCTATTTAATATGGAAATATTGTAATGGCTTACATACGGTACTCATTCCAGTGGAAGAAATGTAATTAAAATATTCTTGGTTAGCATTCGATCATTCAGGAAATGAATGCAGCCACATAGCGGAGAGAATGGGAGAGTTATATGGGGCGTTATAACTCGTAATTAGAATTGCACTGTCCCGCTTTAGTTTTCACTAAAGTCCTCTTGATAGACTGTCTGACCGAGCTGAAATACAAGGCAGACTGAGAGTGGATCCGATGGATATTGCGAAGACCGTGTTAGATAGACTGCCGGGGGATGAAGAGAGGGAGGGTATGGATAATGTACATATAAGAGAGTGATAAAGAGAGGGAGTGTGTAGATAATGTACATATAAGAGAGTGATAAAGAGAGGGAGGGTATGGATAATGTATATATAAGTCGTTGATTTTCAGAAATGAGGGCGGATATCACATTTGAATTGAATAATCTTAACTTGTTTTTTGTGCTTATAACTTTTGAACTCCATATGTTCTCAAGATTTTTTAAGAACATTGCTGCTTTTGCAATTTTAATTATAATTTCCTTCCTGGTGTCACCATCCTGGTCTATGTAGCTTCCAAGATAAGCAAACTTGTTTACTTCATCAACAACTGTTCCTTCTGTATATATTTTTCCTTCTTGATTATTGAGAAATTAATTATTTTTGTTTTGTCCTTGTTAATTTCAAGATCTATTTTGCTAGCCAAGGAAGACAGGGAATCTGTTTTTCCTGCATTGATTTGACATTGTCAATTATAAGAGTTACATCATTGGCAAAATCAAGATCTTCCAGTCGGGTCCCATGTACCCAATCATTGCCGGTTTTACTTGTACAGCATCTTTTCATTATAAAGTACATGGCAATTCCAAAAATCAAGGGAGGTAATATACAAATATATCCTTGGTTCACGCCTGTTTCAATCTGAAACAATTCGCTCATTCCTTCTTCTGTCTTGACTGCACGAACATATCCGTTGTAGAGATCTCTAATGAATTGACAATTTTAGATGGTATTCCATATAGTCTTAAATTTCTCCACAATGAATCACAGTGTATGCTATCAAACGCTTTTTTATAGTCTATGAAGTTCAGGACTAATGGTACCGAGAAAGTGAAAACCTTCTTGTTTCACAACAAGCAGGATTTAGGCAGTACTACAGAACAGAAGACCGAGTGATCTATCTCTCTCAAGAGATTGAAGACGCATTCCTTGTACTAGCAGCGTGGATAGACCTGAAGAAAGCCTTTGATAAAGTATGGAAAAAAGGTCTGCTGTGGAAACTAACAAACTGCAGTGTGAATGTAAGACTGTACAACTGGATAAAGTCCTATTTGCACAATAGAAGTGCAAGAGTAGTAATGGATGGACACAAAAGCCAGAAAGTACTGTGTGACATGGTGTACCACAACCTACAACCTTCCAGTCTCATGGTCCGTCGTGCTGCACCTTTCTGGAAACAACCAAAGACTTCATTTCAACACGACAGAATAGATATAGTTCTATAATTTGAAAAGTTACTCGTCCATCCGGATTTTAAAAGAGGATACAGTTTAAAAGCGCCAGAGAAATGGCTTTTATCATTGTATACGTACTCAGTGTGCTAGGCTCACGCCCTTTTGTAGGTATTCTTCTATTTGTACTATTGTACATACTCTCTCGAATTTATCTCTTATTCTGTCTATTTATACTTCTATACATAATCTCTCGACTTTATGTCTTCTTCTTCTGTCTATTTATATTTCTGTACGTCTTCGCTCGACTTTTTGTCTTCTTCAGTTTATCCACATTAACTGCGCCTTTTAGCCTCGTTAGGCTGCAAATTACGTGTACAACAAAATATAACTCAAATTAAACTAAACCAACAATACAATCACTACCAACATCTACATCTACAACAACAACATCTACAACTATATATATCATCAACTCACTTGAGTCAATGGGTCTATGAGGTCACAGCTCCATTCACACAACTATTTCCACGAATGTTGCTCACAACAAATCACATGCTTCTACTTACATAAGTTTTGACCTCACTAAAGACTTCAATATTGCTCCACGAACGAAAACATTCTATCATCCAAGAGCTACTCATTATCAACGATAGACTGTCGCTCATTTCAGTCAGCCGTAGCTGAAGATTTGAGCAGCCAACCTGACTGTGAAAACATAACATTCCACAAAACGAGACTATAACCTGATTCACTAAAAACTTCCATTCCTAAACAAAAACTGCAGTAGTCTCTTCGTAGTACGTGACCTACAAGATTAGCAATTTAACAGTATACGTGACAAAAAATACCGTTCGTCTCTTACATACGTATGTTAATAATTATGTTAGTGCAAGTATGTTCATAATAACGTTAATGGGAGTATGTTCATGATTAAATTAATGCAAGTATGTTCATGATTACGTTAATGCGAGTATGTTCATGATTAAATTAATGCAAGTATGTTCATTATTAATAGCCTGAAGGTCATATTGTTTTCTTTACTTTTAAGAGTATGTATCACTTTTCAGACTGATTTACTCTCAGTTTTGTTTTTAAATAAATTTCAAAAGTAATTTTTTATTCATCTGTTGTATTAAATACTGCATCGTATTCCTAAATGCCCGATAGCTATAGAAATCTCGTATTTTATGAGCTTAAGTTCATTTTCTCGAGTTCCAACATGTCTGATGTAATCCACAGAGATTTTGTTTCGTGTTTCATCTTCATTTCTTCCACGGGTACATGTCTGTCAAAAAATACTTGGAAACATTTCAAACCAGTATCAGCAGCCTCATCTGAAATGGCTGTATGTACGGAAGGGAAGATTTTGAGTCTGCCAAAAATAACTCCGAGTTATTTTTTTTTTTCAGTTTCTATATTTGATTCTTGTTCGTTTGCATTTAGGCACTTTATACTCCTTACTCAAGCACGTGTAGCAGAACGGATAATGGTCACTCAAAGACACATGACGGGCAGTACTTTCACTAATGTTTCCTGGATGAGATACATGTAGTGATCTATTAATGTCCATGACGTTTAAGCGACCCTAGTAGGTTTGTTGACAATTTATGAGAAGTTGTAGGATGTTCAAATATTCTTGCATGTGGGAACTGACTGCATAAAATCTATTGTGAAGTCGCTAAGAATGATTATGACCTTGAATTTATAGTTCAAGACGCCGTTGCTTCTGATCGAGTGTCAAGAGCCCAGAGACAAACTTGGCAGCAACGTGATGCATGTTCAGGTCTACCTGGAGGATCTTCTGTCATACTCTATAACTGATTCTAAACATGTGAAAGAACTGACGGATAGTCATGGATGAGTTCACGAATTATTTTTTGTACATCTTTTCTGTTTTGTTGACGACTGCTCGCACGCAACAGACACTTGGTTAGTCTTGAAATGCGCGTTCTTCGAAAAACTTTCTTCGATTTAAATAATCTTTTACAAAAGCCTCGAGATTTTCGTAGCAGATGTGCAGTACAACAGATAAGAACATGACAAACAGATACAGCAGATGTACAGTACAACAGATAAGAACATGACAAACAGATACAGCAGATGTGCAGTACAAAAGATAAGAACATGACAAACAGATACAGCAGATGTACAGTACAACAGATAAGAACATGACAAACAGATACAGCATATGTACAGTACAACAGATAAGAACATGACAAACAGATACAGCAGATGAAAAATGTAGGATTAGTCTTTTGGTCTCCTTCATTCTGTACTCGTCTTTCTTACTAGGAGGAGACCAAAACAGCTAAGTCTATATTTTTCACATATTTTTCCTGTTTTTTTTAAATCTATTATTATTTTTGTTTGTTGTTCTTGAAAGAGGTTTGTGTCGAAATATTGGATTGCTGTATGTTATTAATGTGTACATTGCTCATCTTGCTTTTCGCCATTCTTGTTTCTGCCGAGTTTCCTCACTTTTTCTATCCTTTTAGAAAACAGAACTATACACCTCCATCTACTTTCAGTTCTAGAGCCAGTTTGACCTCAGCCGTCATTTCTCTTATCTCTCGAGTGAATAGTATGACACCAAGTTCAGAATGACCTATCAGACTTGAGAGTAATTAACTTCAGTGACTTGTGTGTATTTATCGAACGGTACAGTTACAGCAGTTTAGATAAATTTGCGATATAGCCTCGTATTGTGGCCACATCAAGAAGCATAATGCTATATAGAAAACAACACATCAGGGTAAAGTATAGAAAGAAATAGAGTAAGACCTGACATCGTTTGATGGACAACGTAAGGAAATGAACTGGACTGAACTTGATCACGCGCACTATAAAAAACCAGAGCGAGAAAAAGATGGACCACCAATGCTGGCAAGGCCACAAGACACAAGAAGAATTCGCCTTATTTTTCTCTTATCCACGTTTCAAGAGCCTCTGTTTCTTACTTTCATTTTCTGTGCTGATCAGGCGACCTAGTTTAGATGTCCAAATGTGACTCGCATAACACTTCCGGGGTTCGCCCAGGTTCAAGAGAAAAAGATGGGTAACTCTCTGGGAAGAAGGATGAATGACGCCGCTAGCTACGGAGTTCGGGCTGATGGCGACACTAGTCGGCAGCTTCTGGTCAGCTGCTGGCTAGGCAGCAGAGCTCTTGTGCAATGACGCTGGTTCACAACTCATACCTTTAGCTTTACCTTTACCTTTAGCTTTACCTTTAGATTTACCTTTAGCTTTACCTTTAGTTTTAGCTTTATCTTTACCTTAACCGTTAATCAGTGGTGACTAACAAACATCGTTCATCTGAATCTGTAACATGAAAAGTTGCAAGATTTAGATGCTGTTTTCTGAGTGTGAACATGGCAGCCAATCTTACTAAATGTACCAGATTTCTTATACTGAACTTCATGAAGTAATCTGTGATTACCACTGCAAGAGTGTTGTTTTAATCTGAAACAAAAAGTCTAATTAAAAGTTGAATATAATTTTCTTTTCAGACTACATTTCAAATTGATACATTCTATTTATTTTCTTTAAAATTAAATTTAATATATTACCTTTTTTCCTAATAAGAAAATATTTTTCGTTCATACAATTTTAAAAATAAAGTGTTTTTCTGCATGTGTAATATTTTGTTTACTTACATAAATCCTTTTAATATTTGCAGAAACTTTCTACATACAAGTATATGCTTTAGTTCTATAGCCAGTCGCTCTTTCGTATATTTTGTCTGACGGTGGTTTCTTTTAAGGGAGATAACCAAAACAAATAATTTCAGGCAATTGAAGATACAACAGATTTGTCTTTCTTGTGTGGTGCTTTGATTTTAATAAAGTCAGCGTGTGATTCCAATAGTTGTTATTTCACTTTATTTTTCTCCCTTGTTTAATTAAGTGAGGTATGTTCACATTTAACTTTAATCTCACCTTTCTCAAAATCCCCTTAATAACACAATAATCTCATTAAATAATTTTCTCTACAAGATTATAAATCAATGTTTTCTTTTTTCGTGTACGAGATATTATCTACAAGTATGATCGAACAATGGATGCATCAGCAGCAGGTCATCTTGCTCATAACCGAGAGGCCTACAGGAGAGCTGTTAGGGAGGCAAAGTTTCGTAAGGGACATGCAAATGAATGAATGAATGAATGATCGAACACACGCAATTTCTTTCTTTCATCTAAAACATTTCATTTACTGAAGCCCTCAGATCTAAAACTCTTAAATGTTGAACAGTTGTAGCAGATCTGTGTTAATTTATAAAATTATATTTTCCTTTCATGTCAAATTTGTTGCTGAACGACAAAATACTTTCAAGATCGACCGTCTTTCGTAATAATGCAAAATGTGATGTTTCAGGATCTGTTTGTGTGATTGTAAGTTTTATGTGATATTTATTGAGTGATATGTTGTTACCGATTTGTAAGACTCGAACTAAAACAAAGGGAAATCATTTTGATGAGACGAAACTTGATTGCAAGGACGTGGATGTAGGGAATGTCATAAGATTGATGGTCAATAATTTTGTTGTATCTGAATTACACGTAAGGCAGCGACTTTCATCTAGCGACACAAATGTTTCTTCTTTGATTACTTCGGTTAAGTTCAGTTCCTGTTTATAGCAATTACCCACGGACCTTCATTGTTTGTATATGTGTACACTTACTGTTTAGTTTATCAGGTGCAGACACACATCATAACCTTTGTCTCTGTTTAGTTTATCAGGTGCACACATCACACATCGTAACCTTTGTCTCTAGTGTTAACTTCTATCTGTCTGCAGTCTTTCTTTACGTTTCTCAACCGCAGTAGCTCTCTCTCCCATTTGTGGACTCATTTCTTCGTTTACACGGAAAATTGTTGTAAATAGGGAAACAAGGTTGTTGGGGTGGTTGTAAAATTTTACGTTTGAGAGAAGGTTGTTTGAGACATTTTCTGAAATAAACCTTTCTGTAACATTTATTTCATGTCATTGTTATTCAGTATTCTCTGGATAGTTGCAGGAGAATATATCTAGATTTTTCTGCTATGTTTTGACACTCTCTCTCGAGAGGATATGCAGCGAAATTGACCAAGACTGTGGCACAACCGCAACTGACTGTTGCATAACAGCTACTTCAAGACGATGCAGATTTTGGCATAAAACAACATGCCGGTCATCCCAAATCCTCCGTACAAGCCTAACCTAGCTCCGGTGGCTTCGTCTTTATTCTCCAAAATGAAAGTGAAGCCGAGGGGTCACCGTTGCCACAAGGGAGCTAAAATCTGAAGGACATCTCAGGTAGCATTGTTCCGCTTCCATATAAAAAACAAACTCATGTGGAGCTTTTGAGACATGGAAAAGACGCTGGGATCGCTGTGTACGTTCCAACAGGACTATTTCCACGGGTATGTTGACCAAATAGAGTAATCCTGTGGTTTCTTGTGGTAGGACCAGTCGGGGGACTTTCCAGTATCACCTCGTACTTCTGTAGAACAAGATAGGCTCAATATAGCCCTTTAACATGTATTTTATTTAATATTTAATTGTGCCATCTAATTCAAAACAATTTTTCATACTCACTATCTACTTTATTACATTTCTGCCACAGCAGTTATATGTCCGAAGTGAAGACATTGTCAAGGACGGACGAAATATTGTACGGACAATACCGGAGATAAAATGAGTAATATCGTAGAAGATGATTCCATCAACATCTATTTGGACCTGTTCATCACTTTATTAGCAGCAACTGTATTTGCTGCCTTTGGCGTGTTAACAAATATTGTTAACATTGTTGTTTATTATAAGAGCGGAATCAAGGATAGTGTTACAGTCACATTTGTCGCTTTATCTCTGTGGGAGATGCTCTACAGCTTACTAAATCTGGCAGGTTCAGTATGTGATATAATGGGAAGATACTTCTCTGTGGAAAGTGTGGATATGATACTTGTTGGGGTTCTCTACTGCTTTTACCCTATAGGTTTATTTCATAGCGTTGCAAGTACAGTCACCGTGTACTTGTCCACAGAAAGATGCATGTGTGTATGGACACCATTGAAGGTCAAAGGTTTATTTACCAAATCTCGCTCAGTATATTTTAATATAGCTTCTCTCTTTATTTGTACGATTTGCATAATGCCAATGTGGACAACTCAAGGTCTACAATGGGGTTTCGACCCAACTGTTAATCGTACTAGATGGGTTCTGTGGTTGGCAGATAACAGAGTTGAAGTCTATTCATTTTCTTTATACTTTTATACAATCATCATGCCACCATTTTCACAAATTATAATAGTCACTGAATCCATTCTCATGATCTATGGCATTAGAGTTCAGTCTAAATTTAGACTTTCAACGACGAGTTTAACTGCTTCAGATAGTGGTGTCAGTGATATAAGCAGGAGCAGAAAAGAGTCTAGACTGACCAAACTTGTTATTTCTAAGAATATAATATATTTGAACCAATACTGTCCTTGGATTTTCCGTTGTTTGGCGGACATTGTACCTGACTCTGACTTGGTTAAAGCTAACAGAAGCCTTCTGACGGCATTTGGGATTATAGGGAGAATAGTTACTTTAATAAATGCTAATTGTGATTTCTTTCTCTGTTACATTTTTAGTACCAATTTCAAAAATGTGTTTCTGTCTATGATCTATAAGACCATAAGAAATAAAAAAAAATCTGCAAACGGCAAGCAGAATTTCAAAGAATAAAAATTCCACAATAGTATGGACGAGGCAGGCTTAGATCTAGGGGTGTACGACCCTGATCGAAGCGTCATCGTCCACGTGAGCGGTAGTTGGTTTCGGAAGAGCTATATAAAGATATTGAAACATTGGCTGGCATTCAGTATAAATAGAGGCAATGGCTGGGAGGTGTCTTCTTTAGTTGTGCCTATCGATGTGCTGTAAATTCCTGTTAGTTATGCTGATCGGTGGCTATATTCTTCCCGTGCCCACCTCATGTGGTGTAGATTATTTAGTTGTACAGTAAGCTGTGATGTGGGTTTCTGCATTTACGTATCAATATGGACATGCTTTGCAGTGTGATTTATAGGTATATTGAATAGGCAAAATGTTTGATTCGTTATTATGCTTTCATGTAGACTGATCTTGTGCTGTAGCAACGCTGTTATATAGAGGTGTGTCATAGCAGCAATAGCTGCGTGGAATAAGTGCCATTGCACATTAGATTCTTAGAGTAGGCTACGTATAGGGCCAAGAGAGCCCGGGGCCCCTGGTCCATAAGGTTTTCAATAATGCAACATGAGAAGTCATTATAATATGATACCATGCTTAATTATCATTATAATGACACCCGTCTTGATGCCATGTTGATTAACGTCAGTTGTATGTTTTGTTGTGGCGTATAGTGAGATTAAAATGTTGTATCCTTAATTTCAGACTTGGCGATTTGTACTGTTTGTTAATGTATTGTATATTGATTAAATGCTCAGGATTTATGCATAATTATTATATAATATACCAAGGAGGGCATAACCTGACCTCGAGTAAGTTAGTACATTGCCAAGGGATTGTTGGTCTATAACATCTAGATAAAATATATTTCTCCCAATAATTATAAATGTAAACTTGCACCAAACAAGTTTTACAATATCTACAAATGCAACCATTAATAATAAATTTTACCTGTTATGACATATATATGTTAGTGTTTGGTTCAAAGAAAATGTATTATTAAGCTCAAAGTTCTTATCTATCCATTGTGTAATGTGAAATTGCTGTATCAGTCATAAATGTCACCTACATCTGACCATTTACAGTCTGAGTTTTGACTTATGTCTTCTCCCATGGAAACAACTATGTTAAGAACACACTTATTTTAAAATAGTCTTTGTGAGACAGGGAACATAGATATGATTGCTTAAAAACTCTGGCCTACTTCTGTAACCCAGAAACCTGTAGCAATCAACACTAATTGTAATTGTTATTTTTGTAAAATGTAATGTCAGGTTGGTGGATGGATGGGAACATGGAGATCACGAACTGGGATGAAGAAAGTCTGTTGTGGAACCAATGAATCCAGGACGTGACAAGCCTATGGGTCTTAACAACTTATGGCTATCAGAATGATGTAAACAAAACAGAGCCGGTAGACTAGTGGCGGGGAATGGATATCGTTGAGGCACTCATCGGGTTTCTCATCCCAAAGTCGGAGTGTCTCTGTGGAACTGTCTCAAAGCCGCCTGGCGTGGAGAAGGGGCTTAAATACAGCCACCAGAGCCTGGAAGACAAAGTTTTGGCCAGGCCAGTCTACACCACTGCTTTCATGGCAGTCCGAGCAAGACCACAGTCTGCCCTAGCAAGGAAAGGTGCTGAAGTCGGAGTTACCCAGCCAAAGGCGCATCGCAGAAATCAGGGTAACACGCATTATCGCTAATGAAATGTCTCTATCTGCAGTTTTCAAACATGGTGCTCGCCCTGTGAAGACTAACCAGGCAGGTGCAGTGCCGGGCCCCTTGCCTCGAAAAGGTTCACACAGTGCTACTGGAGGTCCTCTCAGTTCGTCTTGTGGAGCCAGGAGACATGAAAGTAGAGCTACTGGCCAAAATATACAACAGCAGAAAGCTGTCAAAAACCAAGAACTTAAAATAATGCAGTGGAATGCTGAGAGTGTCAGCAGTGTTAGAGATGGCTATAGCAAAAAAGTGGAACTAGAGAACATACTCTTTGCCGAGCAAGTAAGTATATGCTGCATACAGGAGTCACATCTAACCAAAGATGCCACCTTTAAAATCAGAGGCTATCAGTGTTTTAGATCAGACCGACAGGACAGAAGAAAAGGAGGAGTACTGACACTTGTTAAGAATAACATCAGCGCATGTCAGGTGGGAGTGTACATGGAAGGAGCCCAATACCAGATGATCCATCTAAAAACCAGTAATACAGACTTCCATGTACCTAACTATTACTGTCCTAATGACTGCCCACTTGCTCTTGAAACAATGCAACACAAAGAGAGACTGATGATCTGTGGAGGTTTTAACAGCCATTCCCAGAGCTTGGGCTATGACCACATAGACAAGAGAGGAGAGGAAACTGAGAGCTGGCAGGATGATAATGGACTTCTCCTGATCAACCAGCCAAGGGATCCCCCAACATTTTACTCAAGGGTTTGGCATACAACCTCAACACCAGATTTGGCATTCCACTCTCCAGACCTGAAGTGGAACATTACACACGAAGATGGAAAACAACTTGGAGGTAGCGACCATTGACCAGTCTTCCTGACAAAAGAAAATGAACTCTTTAACACTAGCAGCCTTCTCCCCAGATGGAACTATAAAAAAGCAAACTGGACAATTTACAGACATCGTACAGGTATCCTGGTGGGACAGCTGCCCATAGACAGTAAGGATATTAACAGCATAGTGAAGAAATTCAATGCTTGTATCCTTCAGGCACCCCGTAAAAGCAATACCAGAGGAGCTAGTAGGGACTATAAACAATACTGGTCTAGTGAGCTGGGAACTTTCCATGATGATGTGGAAACAGCTCGAAAGAAAGCAGAAAATAGACCATGCCAAAGAACACCACAATAATTACCAACATTCTATGGCCAAATTTCAGAGAGCTAAGCTGCAAACCAGACGGGAAAGTTGGAGAGAGAAAACAGAGTCACTAAACTTTGAAAAGGATGGAAGGAAAGTGTGGAAACTAATCAGATAATTAAACGATGAGAACACTGGAAGAAGTACAAAGATTACACTAATAGAGGATATGAAAACTCTTACAGGTAAGAAGGTAGCAGATGACTTTGCTGGCATGTTTGCACAGGACTGCAACATTGATATCCATCCAGAGAAAGAGCGTACAGTGCGCATCGACCCACAGAAAGAAGAGGAACAAGTCAGAAAAGTGGAGGTCATGGATGCACCAATCACACGCAGCGGGTTAGACCTAGCAGTCAGTAAACTGAAACCAAAGAAATCACCAGGACCAGATGGAGTGTCCAGTAAAATGATCACGAAACTGGGAATGGCAGCAATGGGCAAGCTGTTGGATATTTTCAGTATGTACTGGAGTACAAGTAAGTTACCTGAAATCTGGAAGGAAGCAAGCATGGTACCGCTGTAAAAGCCAGAGAAAAACAGTGATACGGCCTCCAGTTACAGGCCATAGCTGCCTATGGAAAACGTTGGAACGCGTCATTGACCCGAGGATAAAATGGTACCCTACATCTTACATCCTTCCCGTGCCGTTAAACGTCACACAGGGCTCACATAGTTGTTTGCCAAGTTTTCCTGTTCTCGGCGAGCGAGTATTTCAACTTCATCAAAGGAAGTTATACCCACTAAACTGGCTTCTCTTAAAAATGTTCTCTTTAAAGTTTCACGTGGTCGACCTCTTTTTCTTCGGCCTGTTGGGTTGCACTTGACAACTTGTTTTTGGTATTCTTTGATTGTTTCTTCTCATCACATGGTCTACATATGTACATCCTCTTTTTCTGATCACCCATGAGACAGATTTTTATTTCCTCATCTGCCTTATCCCTGTGTTGTTCTTGAATTCGTTCCACTTTATACCAAGTATTTTCCTTAGTCATTTGTTTTCAAAAGAGTCTAATTTCTTGGGTATTTCTATCGTTGATTTTCAGAAATGAGGGCGGATATAACATTTGAATTGAATAATCTTAATTTGTGTTTTGTGCTTATAACTTTTGAACTCCATATGTTCTCAAGATTTTTTAAGAACATTGCTGCTTTTGCAATTTTAATTATAATTTCCTTCCTGGTGTCACCATCCTGGTCTATGTAGCTTCCAAGATAAGCAAACTTGTTTACTTCATCAACAACTGTTCCTTCTGTATATATTTTTCCTTCTTGATTATTGAGAAATTAATTATTTTTGTTTTGTCCTTGTTAATTTCAAGATCTATTTTGCTAGCCAAGGAAGACAGGGAATCTGTTTTTCCTGCATTGATTTCACATTGTCACTGATAAGAGTTACATCATTGGCAAAATCAAGATCTTCCAGTCGGGTCCCATGTACCCAATCATTGCCGGATTTACTTGTACAGCATCTTTTCAAGGAAGTTAGGATCAGAATTTCAAAAGCAGCATCAATCTTCAAGAATCTTGAGAACATATGGAATTCAAAAGTTATAAGCACAAAAACCAAGTTAAGACTATTCAATTCAAATGTAATATCCACCCTCATTTATGCATGTGAAAGCTGGAAAACAACTAAAGAAATAGAAAAGAAACTAGACTCTTTTGAAAACAAATGCCTAAGGAAAATACCCGGCATCAAGTGGAATGAATTCAAGAACAATGCAGAGATAAGACATATGACTGAACAACAACCAGTCTCATGGGTGATCAGGAAAAGGAGATGGACATATGTTGGTCACTTGATGAGAAGAAATGATCAGAGAATCCCAAAACAAGCTATCAAGTGGAACACAACAGGCCGAAGAAAAAAGGGCAGACCGCGTGAAACTCTGAAGAGGACATTATTAAGAGAGGCCAAGTTAACAGGCACAAAATCCTTTGATGAGGTTGAAAGACTCACCGAAGACAGGAAAAATTGGCGAACTACTTTGCGAGCCCTATGTGACGTTTAACGGCACGGGAAGGATATAAGATATAAGATAAGATCTTTTCATTATAAAGTCCATGGCAATTCCAAAAATCAAGGGAGGTAATATACAAATATATCCTTGTTTCACGCCTGTTTCACTCTGAAACAATTCGCTCATTCCTTCTTCTGTCTTGACTCCACAAACATATCCGTTGTAGAGATCTCTAATGAATTGACAATTTTAAATGGTATTCCGTATAGTCTTAAATTTCTCCACAATGAATCACAGTGTATGCTATCAAACGCTTTTTTATAGTCTATGAAGTTCAGGATTAATGGTACCGAGAAAGTGAAAACCTTGTTTCACAACAAGCAGGATTTAGGCAGTACTACAGAACAGAAGACCGAGTGATCTATCTCTCTCAAGAGATTGAAGACGCATTCCTTGTACTAGCAGCGTGGATAGACCTGAAGAAAGCCTTTGATAAAGTATGGAAAAAAGGTCTGCTGTGGAAACTAACAAACTGCAGTGTGAATGTAAGACTGTACAACTGGATAAAGTCCTATTTGCACAATAGAAGTGCAAGAGTAGTAATGGATGGACACAAAAGCCAGAAAGTACTGTGTGACATGGTGTACCACAACCTACAACCTTCCAGTCTCATGGTCCGTCGTGCTGCACCTTTCTGGAAACAACCAAAGACTTCATTTCAACACGACAGAACTGATATAGTTCTATAATTTGAAAAGTTACTCGTCCATCCGGATTTTAAAAGAGGATACAGTTTAAAAGCGCCAGAGAAATGGCTTTTATCATTGTATACGTACTCAGTGAGCTAGGCTCACGCCCTTTTGTAGGTATTCTTCTATTTGTACTATTGTACATACTCTCTCGAATGTTAATATTGTATCCTCCAATTTTTATGCCTGGTTCTGTGATGATTGTTCTTAGAATATTCTCACTATACAGAGAAAAAAGGTCTGGAGATAGTACACATCCTTGCCGCACCCCTTGTTTTATAGGTTGATATTTTCCAAGTATATTTTCAACTCGAACTGCTGCTTCTTGCTGCCAGTATAGATGTTTTACAATCCTCGGGTCTTTGCCGTCTATATTGATGTCTTCAAGCATTTTAATAATTTCATTATGTTTCACCTTGTCAAATGCCTTTGAATGAAGCATAAGAAGAGATCTTTCTGTACTTCTAAAGCTCTTTCTGTTAGTGTTCGTAAAGCATAAATGGCATTGTGTGTTCCCTTTCCTTCAACAAATCCAAACTGTTCATCTGCTATTTCCATTTTTATCTTTTTCCTTGTTCTTCTCATAATTATTCTCAGAAGTAGCTTCGTTATGTGATATGAGAGGCTGATAGTCCGGTGGTCGTCACATTCCTTTCACCTGGTTTCTTTGGTAGTGCTATAAACGTGGATTTAATCAGGTCACTGGGAATATAACCACTGTTATAAATGTCATTCAGTAACTTGGTTATTATTTTTATTCCTGTCTCCTCTAGTGCCTCTATTTCTTCTATTGTTATATTATCAGGCCCAATCGCTTTTCCTTTCTTCACGTGTTTGATGGCATCTTCAAGTATTGGTGGTCCATCACAGTTTTCAGTATCTGGTGTTAATTCTGGTCTTTCTCCTCCATATAGCTCACCGATATACTCTGTCCACCTGTCCACAATGTCTTCTTTTCCCGTTAACATTTTACCGTCTTTCGATTTCAGGCATCCTGTGGTATATTTTGTTTTCCTGCCTGTGAGTTCACTAATTCGTTTGTGCATGTTTCTGCTGTCTTTATTATGAGAGTCCTCTATCTGTCTGCACTGTTCATTTAACCACACTTCTTTTGCTTCTCTGCATTTGCGTCTTATTTCTTTATTTTATCTTGCTATATATTTCCTCGTTATTTTTACTCCTCCTCCTCTTGTCCATCAGTCCTAAGATGTCGTCTGTCATCCATTTATTTTTAGAGGCTTCTTTCTCTTGGTGGTATTATCTCCTTAACAGTTTGGTGGATAGAATCTCTTAACATTGCCCATTGTTCATCTATACTATTTATCTTTCCTATTGCATTGTATCTATTTGTTATAATAACTCTGTAGTGTTCTCGCAGTTCTTGGTCATTTTTAAGAAGTTCTGTATTCAGTTTGATGTTTCTCACTTTTCTGTCTGCTTTCTTTTGCATTATTCTAACTTTTCCACAGAGTGGATCATGGCCACTGTTGCAGTCAGCTCCTGGCATGGTTTTTGTTGTCAGTAATGCATTGTGGAATCGTTTGTTGATTAATATGTAGTCTATCTGGTTAAATGTCTCTTTGTCTGGGCTGCACCACGTTGCCAGTCTTCGAGGATGTTGTTTAAACCAGGTGTTTCCTACAACCATGCTATGTATTCTTGCCCATTCAATTAATTGATAACCTCTGTCATTCCTCTCCCCCAGTCCATAGTCACCAACGATGTCTGAAGTTCTTCTTTGACCAACTTTGGCATTAAAATCTCCCATGACTATGGTAACTTCATGTGACTTTGTGTGTTTTAGTGCTGTCTCTATGTCATTATAAAATAGCTGTACATCTTCTTCAGAACTTGTATAATATTTATGTTTATTGGTTGTCCTTTCAGTTGGGCTAGCAGGACTCTGTCCGAGATGTTCAAATATCCTACAATTGTCCTTGCCGTGTGTTCATCAAATATAATTCCTACTCCTCGATCTTGTTTCTCACTTTGTGAATATATTATTGTTGTTCAAACATGCAACCTGCCATAATCTCACCTTGTTCCAGGTTAATCATTCATAACTTGATATAACAATGCAGCAATCGTCCAAATTCTACATGAATGATCACAGGACATAATATTAACAACTCTAGAACTTTAAAGACGTTTTCTTGAAAAGAATCAAATAAATGGTAGAGAAAACTGGGGGCTCAGTTCTGCATGAATGATCATACAAAAGACAATCTGAATACCAATAAATGATTTTGCAAATGTTGTAGATATGAACCAAATATTAACGACAGCGATGATAAGCTATATTCGAGGAAATATGTCATTTACATCGCTTACAAGAAAAAAGAAACATCAGCTGAGATTTTTAAATGATCTGAATTGATACTTAAGAAGCAAATGACATGTGTGCAAGAATCTGTATTGTCTGTGTAAGAAAACTTTGTATACTTGTCTGTCTAAGAAAACATTGTTGATATTCTTACAATTTTTATCCTGTAAATTCTGCCTTTCTTTCTTTGGCTTGCAGCTTGGTTACTTGTCTCCATTCTCCTGAAATCTCCCCCATAATGGCCCTCAGCATCTCATTTACCCTTCTAATCAGTTCTGAGATCTTCGTGTGTCTGGTGTATACAT
>CM019704.1:39649554-39705055 GCA_009760885.1 Achatina immaculata | reverse complement strand
CGCTTGAGTAGAAGGCCAGGTTAAACATTATTGGAGAGTTGTCGCTTCTCCGCTTGAGTAGAAGGCCAGGTTAAACATTACTGGAGAGTTGTCGCTTCTCCGCTTGAGTAGAAGGCCAGGTTAAACATTACTGGAGTATTGTCGCTTCTCCGCTCGAGTAAAATTAAACAAGGACAAAAATATGTTTCTAAATTTGCTACTAGCAAAGTAATATATAGCCGTGTTCAGACTCGCATTAATGGCGGCTATTATGTAGATTATAAGGTAGCCAGTGTAATAGACGACATCGTATTTCTTTTTAAACTCTAGTTCAGGTACAAAAGCCTTACCGAAATTCAGCAAAATACCAGGAAAATTAAAAATGAAATATTTAATGTTTATCCATAGGAAAACCTTGGCTAGTTTAGTGTATTTATAATTCAGATTTTTAGATTTTGTATTTGATTTATTCCTTGCAGGAACATTGACTATTTTATGAATGTTTTGTGGTTTACAATGTTCTACTTTCTGTGTACACAGTGTTTTCTGTCTAAATTTCGTCGCCTGCTTCAGGCAAGAGATTAAGATACCTGTGGTCACTAAAGACACCACTTGACCAGCGGCAGGTATAGTTATTGCATCGAAGAAAGAAAGAAAGAAATCAACGCCACGTTTGTCCGTATCTGTCCACAATATGAACCTTGTCCTGTTGAATCTTAGATCATGTTTCCAACGTAGACCTTGTATTGCCCATACTGGACAAAAAGAACCAATGCAAACACAGACAAATGTCACGTGAATGAGGATGGCTCTAGATTTCGTGAACATAACCCTAACATTTAGTGGGGTCTTAATGCAGAAGCATATCTCTATAGACAGATAACAGGTCGCACACGTAGTAAGTGCTCTCAGCAGCGCACTATGTAGCCAATGTATGCATAATAAAAGTCGCTAAGGTTTATGGCGGATATTGGAAAATATTGTTCAGTATTGTGGCATACAAATAATATAATCGCCATGAAGCAGGATCCAAGATCCCACAGAGATAAATCGAAATATGAGACAGTAACGCTGTGGTTCAATCCTTGTTTGTAATACACTACAGAGTTTATTATACTTGTAGCAGTACCGACTACAGACGCTAGACCCATGAATAACATACAAGTCTGAAATATAACGCTGTAGTAAGTAATTTGACATGTATGCTGAGGGTATGAAGTGTCTATGTTGTCCATGACACAATTCAGTGAATTTTGCGTGATTCAGACAAGCCAAGTAGTAATATTAACACAAATACCAAGAACTTGTATGAACGTTACTTCATATCCTGTGTGGATCTGGCTTAAGAAATGTTTCCTGTGTGAAAATATTGAAGCTTTTGTTAACTTTCTGTGATGGCAAAAAGTCAGAGTTAGGATCGATTTCAAGAAATCAGTCAAAGTTCACAGACAAAATAATAAAAATCTGCTCGAAAGTATAGATACATAAAGTTTGATATAAAATATTAAAATCCCACTGGAATGAAAAACAAAGGGTCAGGCGAGGATGTGTCAGTTATCTCACAGCTTGTACATAGAGAAAATCTTCAAAGACATTAATCAGATCCCTGGATTAATAATTAGTGAACAGCAAATAATAATCTCAGATATACGCAGATGGCAGTGCTAACGGCAGAAAGTCGAGATGAAGTTCAGAATCTTGTCACACAAATAAAGGTCAGAAAGACTCTTTTCTTTGCAATCAGCTTAAGGGGAGAATAAAAACACTAATAAATAATCATGAGTACACATGAGAACAAGTGACAAAATTCAGATCTTTGGGACCTATGATTATAGACAAATATAAGATGGAAATTAGCAAAATGGGACTTGTCAAATGCACTTTCAATAGAATGAAACAAAATCTTACTTCAAAGCATATATCACAACTGAAGCCGAGAGTTGTTAAATGCTGTGTAT
Source organism: Achatina immaculata (assembly GCA_009760885.1). Classification (NCBI taxonomy): domain Eukaryota; kingdom Metazoa; phylum Mollusca; class Gastropoda; order Stylommatophora; family Achatinidae; genus Lissachatina; species Lissachatina immaculata. Next base: position 39,703,118 of record CM019704.1, on the reverse strand, counting down.
AATCCAGTCTGCTCTGTTATGTAGAAGCAAGGACATTAGATAAGAAAACAGAAAAGAAAACTGTGGCTTTAGAAATGTGGATATCCAGAAGAATTAGCGGAACTTCGTGAACAGAAAAGAAAATAAACAGGAAAGTACAAGATCTATCGTAACTGAAAGGATGAATAATGAGAAACATAAGAACCAGAAAGTTAAAATATTTCGGTCATATCAAGAGGCATAATTTAATAATGAACAACCATAACTGAAGGAAAAGATAAAGGAAAGAAAAGCAAGAGGACGAAAACGATTCATTCATTCATTTACATGTCCTTTGTGGAACTTTGCCTCCCTAACAGCTCTCCTGTAGGTCTGTCGGTTGTGAGCTAGATTCCCTGCTGCTGCTGATGCATCCACTGGCAGATCATCAACGATGTCTTGCAGTCATCTTCGCCTTGGTCTTCCTCTCTTTCTTTTACCTATTATGTACCCTTCCAAGACGGTTTTCTCTAGATTATCATGACGTTTAATGTGTCAAAAATATTTAATTTTCTCTGTTTAACCCTCTTTACTAGCCAGCCTTCTTCAATATTAAGTTCTTGTAGTATGGATATATATTTTTTGTGTGTGTCCATGATATTTGAAGAACTCTTCTGTATCATTTAGATTCAAAGGCATTTATGTGTACGAAAACGATAGAGTGGAGAATATAAAGAAATAAAGTGAATGCACCGTGACAATGTGAAAACAGCGGGCAAAAGAAGTGACAGACGAGCAGTCATAGCTACCCTTCCGACTGGAAACGACACAGGACGAATGAAGATACCATAGAAACTCACACATGCATGGTTCTGGGGTTTAGCTACAAATTTTGTCTCTAAAACAAATATTTAACCTGTAAGATCACTATAGTCAATCGATTCTATTTCTCCATGTTCTGTGTGTACCTCGGGAGTCATGAAAATATTTTCTATCAAACACGACCTGAAATGTACATGATCTGTGAACCTTTCATAAAAAAGTTTTAAATCGTAGATACATCTATCACTGCCATTTCAAGCAGAACTGCTTTAACAATACAAAATTAAGAAGGAGAACTAACGATTTACTTGCTGAAAGTTTTGTCTGTTTAAAGTGAAATATTGCTATTTTATATGCTCAACTTAATTGCTTTCTTCAACCAGAACAATGTAACTAAAAATAACGTGCAGAAGCAATCAATAAAAGTGATGTACACGCTTTGATGACGCTGGGTGCAAATTAGCGGTAAATCACAAGATACTGGTGATGACACACAGGAAAGAACTGTATGTTATACTGATGATTTGCTGCTGTAGGATTCGCTGAACATCTTCAGATAATATACTTCACTGCATCTTCAGATAATATACTTCACTGGAAATTATTCAAGCTTAACTCATATTTATCTTTTTAAAGATAATAAGCGAAACAATTCTTTTCACCAAAAAAAAACCCCACAATTATTTTTAAAATATTCACATTTAAAAGTTAAAATTATATAGTTTAGTACAAGTAAGAGGCTTTCAATAATTCACATTTTGTGGATGGGTTTAGTTTCATCTATGGAGATTTTTCTAGAAATGGATAATTAGGTATTCAAAAAATGTTTGTGCTCAAAAGACTGAAAAGAAAAATCTTTCCACTTGACATTAACCTGATAATATAATTCATGTTAATTTCCGCAAACATTTTGAACCTTGTGCATCAATAGCCATGACTGATTCTTGTATAACTCTTGTGGTGAACTGGCAGAGAAAGGGTTTTGTGATTGCCGAAGAAATATCGATCCTTAAAAACACACTCCAAAAGTGATCTCACGACATAATATCTTTTTTTTTTTTTTTGATCAGGTCTTGAAACAACTTACTCACTACGATCACACTAAACACACACACACACACACACACACACAAACGAAGACCAAGTACAATAACTGAAGAACCAATCTTTAATGTCTGGGTTTTTTAATTTCTGTACATTTATTATTGATATTTTATTGTGCATTGAAGCTGAAAATAATTTTAGCGAGACAATGACCTTGCTGAATAAAACTGTTAGTACAAGCCATTAATAAAGTGAAGTAATAAGTATACTTTTAAAAGATTAATTCGGAACCATTTTGTTTCATGGAGTAGAAGAAATTGCTACTTATGTTCCGAAATGAAGTTCATGAATTTCTCCGAATAAAAAATGCGTAATTAAGTATTATCAAACATCTACTGTTTTTTTTCTAACAAATTAAACTCTTTTATAATTTGTGAATCTGCTGTATGTGGTTGCTTCTATTGCTGCTATGAGTTCTCTGCTGTATCCACTGTCTCTTACAATATGAATGCTTCTTATACTGTTGATGTCGTGAACATGGCAAGAATTCTGCATATAACAAATACGATGCAGAGTATTGATACTACCATAAACAGAGTGTTAGTTTATATGTGGAGAGTTTTGTACATCTTAACCCAGAATTGTTCCTCCGCTATCGTCATCATCATTATCTACATTAACAGTTACGTATGGAGTCAAGGACAGGTGCATTTTCTCAGGTTTTGGGATTCTTTTGTAAGAGATCAAGTGTTACGCCTTACTGTCTCTTGCCTGCTGGACGTTTTGTTATGGAATATTTCATCTGGATCTTGCTCTTTGTGATGTTGCTCCGTGATGGCACCCTGTGATGGTGCTATGTGATTTTTTTTTTTTTTTTGTAATTCTGTGAATTATAAATTCATTGTCACCGTTTACATTTCTGTCTCTCGTCACTTTCCTTAAATTTTGTCTTTTCACTAATACTATGATTAAAAATAATGTAGAATATGGAGATAACATTGATGGGTTGGTGGTGATTTATGTCACACGTACAAAGGAAAGTATCAGTAGCACATGTCACATACCAACAGCATATATCAAGGACAGTATTAAATAAAAATACGCCATATTTTTTAATTGAGATATTTCTTATACCAGTAATTTTCAGATTGTCTCATCAGTGATGACAAAAAGGGAGCGAGAGAGAGAGAGAGAGAGAGAGAGAGAGAGAGAGAGAGAGAGAGACGTGCTGAGAAGAAATAATCAGAGAATCCCAAAACAAGCTAACAAATGGGAAACAACAGGACAAAGAAAAAGAGGTTAACCACGTGAAACTCTAAAGAGAACATTGTTGAAAGAGGCTAACTTAATGGGGATAAGATCCCTTGGCGAGCTTGAAAAACTCGCCGAAAACAGAAAAAAACATGGCGAACTACAATGCGAGCCCCATGTGACATCTAACGGCACTGGAAGCATGTAAGACGTAAGAAGTGGTTTTCAAACTTTTTGTTGTTGTTTTCAGACTCCTGGACATTTGACAATATAAATTTTTGTCATAGCACTGCCGTGTTCTGCTTAATATCTCCTGTATTTAGTTTATACTTCTGTGTATTAAAAATACAAGAATCAGAACTAAAATGTGCATATGTAAAAAAAAAAAAACAAACTTGCAGGACCTCGTTCTGACCTCATTTTCATCTTTGTTGTATGAAACTTTTGTCTGTGGTTGAGGGGGTGTATTAAAGAGACATGCGTTTTCCAGTTTTCAGATTTACCTTATTAGCTTTGTGACATCAGCCTTAAAATTACTAGTGTAGCCGACATTTGTAATGAGCAAGTGTTAAAATGTAATAAAAGCAAAGTTCTCTTTTCCATGCCATTATAAAACCATAACAGGGATATGGTGTTAGGTCCGCATTTCCACAACCTTCGGCACATGAAAGGTATGACTGGGTCAGTATTATGTCTGGCCGGATTTACCTTCCCAGATTTCTTTGTGTGGATCCCGGGGTATTTTTGGTGTGTACCAGAAACAAATCCACACAGCCGGGACTTGAACCTGGTACCACCAGATTAGTAGGCCGAGCGCCTAACCACTCAGCTAACCAGGTCGCCAAGAAAAAAAATCGGTGAAATGTGACACTCTTATAATCCCACACAAAGTAAACTTTCTAATATCGGAACCGAACAATAACAGCAGATAGATCAAATACATTAGATTTGTAATATGTGTGATATGTTTTAAATTATGCACTTTTTATTGTATGAAAATAAACTCTTTCGTGCCTGGAGGTAAAATAAAAAGATAAGAAGAGCACAGTAACGACAGGACGTAGATAGGTGGAGAAGACGTAGATAGGTGGAGAAGACGTAGATAGGTGGAGAAGACGTAGATAGGTGGAGAAGACGTAGATAGGTGGACAAGACGTAGATAGGTGGACAAGACGTAGATAGGTGGACAAGACGAAGATAGGTAGACAAGACGTAGATAGGTGGAGAAGACGTAGATAGGTAGACAAGACGTAGATAGGTGGACAAGACGTAGATAGGTGGACAAGACGTAGATAGGTAGACATGAAGCAGATATGTGGACAAGACGTAGATAGGTAGACATGACGTAGATAGGTAGACATGAAGCAGATAAGTGGACAAGACGTAGATAGCTAGACAAGACGAAGATAGGTGGACAAGACGTAGATACGACGGTGACCTCAGTGGAGCGTAGGTCAGAGAAACAAAGACAGTGATCTCAGTGGAGAGCAGGTCAGAGAAATAACGACAGTGATCTCAGTGGAGAGCAGGTCAGATAAACAACGACAGTGATCTCAGTGGAGGGTAGGTCAGATAAACAACGACAGTAATTTCAGTGGAGGGCAGGCCAGAGAAACAAAGACAGTGATCTCAGTGGAGGGCAGGTCAGATAAACAACGACAGTGATCTCAGTGGAGGGTAGGTCAGAGAAAAACAACGACAGTAATTTCAGTGGAGGGCAGGCCAGAGAAACAATGAGAGTGATCTCAGTGGAGGGCACGTCAGAGAAACAACGACACTGATTTCAGTGGAGGGCAGGCCAGAGAAACAGTGACAGTGATCTCAGTGGAGGGCAGGTCAGAGAAACAACGACAGTGATCTCAGTGGAGGGCAGGTCAGAGAAACAACGACAGTGATCTCAGTGGAGGGCAGGTCAGAGAAACAACGACAATGATCTCAGTGGAGCGCGGGTCAGAGAAACAACGACAGTGATCTCAGTGGAGCGAAGGTCAGAGAAACAACGACAGTGATCTCAGTGGAGCGAAGGTCAGAGAAACAACGACAGTGATCTCAGTGGAGGGCAGGTCAGAGAAATAACTACAGTGATCTCAGTGGAGGGCAGGTCAGAGAAATAACGACAGTGATCTCAGTGGAGCGAAGGTCAGATAAACAACGACAGTGATTTCAGTGGAGGGCAGGTCAGAGAAACAGTGACAGTGATCTCAGTGGAGCGAAGGTCAGAGAAACAACGACAGTGATTTCAGTGGAGGGCAGGTCAGAGAAACAGTGACAGTGATTTCAGTGGAGGGCAGGCCAGAGAAACAGTTACAGTGATCTCAGTGGAGGGCAGGTCAGAGAAACAACGGCAGTGATCTCAGTGGAGGGCAGGTCAGAGAAGCAACGACATTTATCTCAGCGGAGGGCAGATCAGAGAAACAGCGACAGTGATCTCAGTGGAGGGCAGGTCAGAGAAGCAACGACATTTATCTCAGTGGAGGGCAGGTCAGAGAAACAGCGACAGTGATCTCAGTGGAGGGCAGGTCAGAGAAGCAACGACATTTATCTCAGTGGAGGGCAGGTCAGAGAAACAGCGACAGTGATCTCAGTGGAGGGCAGGTCAGAGAAGCAACGACATTTATCTCAGTGGAGGGCAGGTCAGAGAAACAGCGACAGTGATCTCAGTGGAGGGCAGGTCAGAGAAGCAACGACATTTATCTCAGTGGAGGGCAGGTCAGAGAAACAGCGACAGTGATCTCAGTGGAAGATGCTGGTGGTAACATCCGCACGAAGTAAATTTTTAAAAAAATAATTTACTCTGAATATGTGGGAAAATGACACATAAATACAAACTGCATCTGATACCATTTCTTTTAAATTGATCATCAGTTTTCTTTAATATATGCTCAAGTACTAACACACTTCCAACTGAAGATATAAGGAATGAATTTCATCTTGTAGTGACCGTACTCAAGATAAAATGGATGATTATGTGGACTTTTATTTTGACCTCTACGTCGTGGTATTTTTAGGCCTCATACTGGCCGTTATTGGTGTGTTAACAAACATAGTTAACATTGCTGTTTACTGTAAGAGCGGGATCAAGGACAGTATTACAGTCACATTTGTCGCTTTAGCTCTGTGGGACATGTGTTTCTCTTTACTAAATTTAACAAGTTCTATATGTCATATAATGGAAATATATTTTCCTGTGGAAAGTGTGAATATGGGACTTATTGCACAGCTTTATTGTTTCAGTCCTATAGGTTTATTCCACAGTTTGGCAAGTATTGTTACCATATACTTGTCTACAGAAAGATGCATGTGTGTATTGATTCCACTGAAAGTCAAAGGTTTAGTTACCAAATCGCGATCAATGTGCATTAATATAGTTTTTCTAATTATCTGCACCGCGATTTTATGTCCGCTGTTTTCACTTCAAGGTCTGCAATGGGGACTTGACCCAACAGTTAATCGAACTCGATGGGTGATTTGGTATGCAGACAACAGTGTTCAAGTCGCTTCATTTTCCTTATACTTTTATTCAATGGCCATGCCACCATTAACACAAATTATAATAACGATTCAGTCAATTTCAATGGTTTCCAGTATTAAAACACACCATAAATTTAGACTGTCCACTACAAGTGTACATACTTCAGCTAATGCTGTCCATGATATGGGCAGGATCAAGAAAGTTTCTAGAATAACTAAACTTGTAATATGTAAAGATATCACAGTTCTGATGCAGTATTTTCCTTGATTTATCCGCTTTATAGAGGACATTGCACCAGAATCTGATGTAGTAAAAGCTAACAAAGACCTCATGAAGTATTTCGGCAACATCGGGAGATTATTTGCTCTCATTAATGTCAACGCCAATTTCTTTCTTTATTACATTTTTAGCACTAAATACAAAGAAGTGTTTCTATCAATGTTCTGCAGAATCAGAAAATGAACAAATCTGCCAAAGATAATCAGAAGTTTCAATAGATTGCTCTACAGTAAAGGTTTTCTTTATACATCATACTTGCCTACATTGACGGTCACTTATATAATTTGAGGTATTCTATTTCGTTTCTATTTTATTTTACAACGAGGTAATGGAGTCTGATTACACTTTGTATCACGATTGTAACCATTTATTTTTTCCACGAAGTTCATAATAATTCGAAAAGAAAAACATTGGTGGGAAAAAGGTAATAACACATTTGGTATTGCTACTTAAATTAATTGTAGTAGATTTTATTACACAGTTATCTCATAGTTTTCTAGTTTCAATAAAGTGGAAAGTATTGCCAACATTGCCAATAATAGCAATTCAAAGGGGACAATTCTAGTTAAAATGTTCCTAATGTACCCTCCAAAGCGTTAGATGAATCAGATGATCAATCCAATTTGTCAGGGAATGAGAGTTTGGGTGCAAACACTAATAGTGGTTATAGTAGCTTTTTCTTTATACTTTCTACTAACATATGATTCGTAGGAAAACAAAACCTTAAATTAGTTATGTCATCTGCAGAAGATTTCCAGGTCGGCATCCAGAGAATAAAGCCAAGCTACACTCTTGTCGAAGTTGAAAATGTACATGAGTAAAACGTGGTCATTTATCTAAATTAGCTGTATTAACATATGATACAACAGGTTTTATAAACATAATCTATCCTGCAATAGGATTTAACTTTGTGATGCCACATAAGAGTTTGGTAGGAGTTTTGTCACGAGTTATGGCAGCAGAGTGAGAAATTGCTAAAATAATGAACACGTATGAGAAGGTGTTAAAGAATTGAACATGTATGAGAAGGTGTTAAAGTACTGAACATGTATGAGAAGGTATTAAAGTATTGAACATGAAGGTATTAAAGTACTGAACACGTATGAGAACTTGCTAAAGTAATCAGCACGTATGAGAAAATCCTGTCATAGTTTTACCATTAACTACATAGTTTTCCTCTCTTGTCACAGTTTCAACATTAACTACATGCTTGGCTTAAACCAGGGGTGAAACCTAATGGCTACTGATGTCACGGTACCTCTATAATAGGATTTTGGTGGTCTTGTTCTTTTGTTTAATTCAGGAAAAAGTAGGAGCAGCTTTATTACTTAACGATTACAAAGTTGTGACGAGTTGGAATCAACTTTCCACACTTCACCTACTAGCAGATGATAAAATGGAGAAGTCTGTTGTCCTTGGTGATGAAGAAGCCTTCTCTGACCGGTACAAGTGACAACCATGACAACCACTGAAGGAGAGGTTCAACCATGCCTGCAGATCACATGTACCTTAGAATATGATCATTGGGGACATACCCGTGAAGATACACACATACACATGTACACATAACCTGGCGGTGCGAGATATCCTGTAGCTCACATCAACACACCCATCAGTCTTTAAATCTCATATCATGTAGGTTTGTTAACAAATAAAGTTAACATTGTTGTTTACTGGAACAGCGGGATCAAAGACAGTGTCATGGTTACGTTTGTTGCTTTGTCTGTCTGGGACATGGGGATTTGTTTTTTAATATCGATGGCTGCGATCTGTGACACCACAGAAAGATATAACCATGATATAACCATGATATAACCATGTACCAAATGTAAACTTGAGTGATTTCATGACATTTCATCTCCTCCATCCTGTCACGTTATTTAGCAGTTTATCGAACTTGGTAACCATGTACTTGTCTACAGAAAGATGTTTTTGTGTCGTGATTCCTCTGAAGGTGAAAGGTTTATTTACCAAATCCCGCGCACTTCTCGTCCACGCGTGTTTTCTGACTGTTTGTCTGGTTTGTATAAGTCCAGTTTGGACATGTCAAGGTATAGAGTGGAGATTTGACCTTGTAGTTAACCGAACTCGTCTGGTGCTGTGGTTCGCATAGAACAGACCCGAAGTTGCTTTCTTTCCTAAATTACACTTCACCATCATTATACCAATAATTGTACAAATTGTGATCGCCACTGAATCTATTTTAATGATTTCACCTGTTAGAACCCAGTCTAAGTTTAGACTTAAAAGTGGTAGAAGACTCCTAAACTGTGCAGCCGGCATGATCTTTTTATCACAAATACATTCTTAGAACACAGAGGAGAGTCTCAAATATGTACTTGGAACAACAGATGGAATGATTACAAGCCAAACTGATTTCATTCTAGCAAGGAACAACAAGAACAGGTCAATCATAGTTGCAAGAATAAACCCAACCTGAACTTAAGTACAAACCATAAAGCAGTAGAGGCGGTTATCAGAGCACACAAGAGAAGCCATAATAAAACTCCTAAGAAGATAAGTGAAGCAATAAAAAGAGAACGACAGAAAGGAATATGAGAAGAAAAAATTGTTCAAAAACTTACCAACAGAAACAAAATCAATGAAAAAGAAATGGGCTTTGTCCAAAACCAGCTTTGTGCGAACAGCAAAGGAAACATGCAGTACTATGAAAAAAGGAGGTAGAGAAATGAAAATAACAACATATTGGAAAGATGAAGTGAAAAAAAAACTGTAAAATGAGTTAAACGTATGTGCGAAAGAGGTTGGAATAGCTTGGCTTCTCAGACTCTTTAATTCGGTATGGGAATAACAAGAAACATCACAAGGATAGAGAACTGCTGTAATTATTCCATTATGGAAGAAAAAAGCAGTAAAAGTGACTGCAATCAATATAAGGGCATCTCAGTGCTAACCCATAATGGAAAAATGTTCTGCAAGATCCTAGAGAACAGACTGCGACCAGTGATTAAACCACAGTTAAATGAAACGCATAAAAGAATAAAAGCTCTACACATGAAATCCTTTCCCTAATAAACCTAACAGAAAAATACGTTGAAAATAATCAAATACTCCACACAGCTTACGTAGATCAGGAAATAGCATTAGACAGAGTTGAGAGAGATAAAGTGTGGGAAATCTTACGTCATTATGGAGTTAGTGCACATCTGATCAAGCTATACAAAAACCTGTATTAGTCAGTGTACAGTTAGAACATATGTGGGACACTCTGAACCATTCATTATAAAACCTGGAGAAAGGCATGGCTGTGTACTATCTCCCTTACTATTCACAACATACACTGACACGGTCTGCAAAGAAGCTAACATACATGGTAAAAATTTCACCAGAAAACTACACACCAGCCCAACCCCAGAAACAATTTCGACCAACCCACTATACCTTCAAGAAAACACACCCAACAGATGACCCATAAACGAACTCCTTTTTTGCAGACGACCAAGCACTTACATCAGAAAAACACCTACACTAGAAAAACACCTACACTAGAAAAACACCTACACTAGAAAAACACCTACACCAAAACATGGGTCATTTAGCAAGGGCATGCAGACGCTACAGTATGAAGATCAGTGCTGAAAAAAAAACTAAGACTTGACCTTAGCGAGCGAAGAAATCCGAACAAAGATCTTCCTATACCAGTGGTTCCCGAACTTCTTCCACTTTCGTTCTATTTACCTGTTGTCCACCATTATCAAACTTCTTCCGCTTTCCTTCTATTTACCTGTTGTCCACCATTATCAAACTTCTTCCGCTTTCCTTCTATTTACCTGTTGTCCACCATTATCAAACTTCTTCCGCTTTCCTTCTATTTACCTGTTGTCCACCATTATCAAACTTCTTCCGCTTTCCTTCTATTTACCTGTTGTCCACCATTATCAAACTTCTTCCGCTTTCCTTCTATTTACCTGTTGTCCACCATTATCAAACTTCTCTCGCTGAGAAAGAAAAATGCAAAAAGCATTAAATATTTCATTATATGAAGTATATCACCAAGTCCTGTCTAGATGTCTATTTGTTCCTTCAACACTGAAAAGTGTAAGAAGAAAGACACAAAACAAGACAAGACATTAACTGCTTTACCTTTGCTCTTTTTCTGAATCCGTAGACTTTCTGTCTAGGATACAAAGGAGAAAAACTGAGATCCACAGTTTATAAATCTAGAATATACCACCTGTCGAACGATTTAGATTGTTTTTAATCTGAGGCGAGAAACCTCTTTTACTTGGTATAAGTCACGGCACCTCTTTATTTGGCAAAATTACTACACCTCTTTGAGTAGCAAATGTCAAGAAACCTCTTTACTTGGCAGAAAATTTAAAAAAAAAAAATTGTTTATAAGGCAGAAAATAAATAAAACTCTGTTTTGCATAAAGTCATTAGTCCTCTTTACGTGGTAGCAGTTCAACAAAATTCTTTATTTGTCGGAAGGTCAAGACACCTGTTTCAGTCAGTCATTTGACTCTAGTTGACAGAAAATCAAGAAACCATTAATCTGGCAGTAGGTCAATAAACATTTTTAATTGAAATAAAGTCGCTAAACCGCTCTGTTTAACAGAAAATAATGACAATATTAAAATGACAGAAAGTCAGTAAACATTTTTACTTCACATAAAGTCACTAAACCTCCCTGTTTGGCAGAAATACAGTAATTTTTTGTACTAGCCAGGAAGCCAGTAAACCTCTACACTTGTGAACAGATCAAGAAATCTACTTACGTGGCAGATGGTTGAGAGACAGCTATCATAAATAAATATATATATATATATATATATATATATATGCAGGAAGCCCTCTACCGTAGAGAGCGGAACAACAACACAACTCTTTCAGATCATCAGAGGAAATACCCCCCCCCCTCAGACAAGTGTTTCGAACCCATGATCTTCCACTGCACTTTTTGAAGTGCGTCTTTAGCGATTTGGCTACGGAGGACTGGTATTGGTTGTGGCAAATGAAATTACTTATGTTCCCAATGCTTGTTTCGCATACTCCACAGCCAGTATGAGGCCTTTTCTGCTGTTTCTGAAAGGCTTCTCAATGCCCTTGCTCTTGCTTGTCCCTTTATGCCCAATTGCTTACATAGGTCATGTGCTGATGTTGCTACGAATCCTCTTGCTCCCACTTCTACAGCTATCACTTTTGCCCTGATTCCTGCCCCCTGCCTCAGTTGCTTGACCAGATCATTGTACTTCTCTAATTTGAATAAATGCTGTTCCTCTATTCTAGTTTCGTATGGGACCGTAAGCTCGATCATTATTAATTCCTGTTTTTCTGTGGAGTACACTACACTGTCCGGTCGCATTTCTGTGTTCTTGATGGCAGTCGGGTATTCTCGTCTTTCTGGAAGGTCTGCTGTCACTTCCCAGTCATTTATACCATCTAGCAGTGATGGTAAGGGAATGTCCTTGATTTCAATATTTGATGTCGTACCAGCACCTATGAAGTATTTAGGTGGGACCTCAACTCTTTTGCTGTTATTTGCTTTATCGTTTGCCCTGTCTACGATGGCTACTAGTTCCTGCAACACTCTGTTGTGCCGCCAGGTGTACCGTCTTTGCCCTAAAGACACTCTACATGCTGACAGCACATGTTCCAATGTTTGCCTTTCGTTGCAGAGAGGGCACTTTGTATCATCTGATACACCCCATTTGTATAGGTTGGAGCCTATATGCAGATGGTCATAAGTAGCTCTGATGATGAAGCTGAGCCTCAAGGGTGCCATTTTCCAGATGTCATTCCATGTTAGTGATCTCTGCAGGACTTCCTCTCATGTTGTCCATAGCCCTTGTTGTGATTGTTGGACTACCTTCTGGACCCGCTTGTCATCCTCTGAATTCTTTACTTCGCTGATGATCATATCCCTTCTTTCCTTGCAGGAGGCCTTTGACCACCATTTGATTTCGCCATAACCAAATCCCCTTCTGTTGGTCTGGGTGTACCCTATTACTTCTCTCAGCTCCTGCGTTTCCCTGGCTGTGGTCACTTCCTCACCTACTTTCCATTTTCGTCCAGTTTTAAGTGTTGGCTGCACTTCTCGTACCACCGGATCTGTAGATTCTTGTAGCATCATTGCAAGTATTGTTTTTCCTACCTTGTATTCTTCAACCACAGATTTGAATGGCAGCTGCAGTTTGATCTTCTTGCCGTACAGCGCTACATCAGTTAATCCTGGTGGTACGCCCAACCACTTTCTTATGGCTTTATTTATCTTTCTTTCGACTGCCTCTGCTGTGCTGGTACTTACTTCGTAAATGAGTAGTGGCCACATCAGTTTTGGAATCAGCATGAACTGGAGGCACCATATTTTGAACTTACCCAGTAGCCTGCTTTTGTCTATGATGCTCAGTCCATCTGCGCCATTTCTATAACCTGCTTCACAGCGCTTGAGTCCTTCATGGAAGCATCATATACTCTGCCAAGGCTCCTCACTGGCTCTTCCCCTACACTCGGGATTATTTGATTTGCCACTGTGTACGATCTTTCTATCACTTTCCCTTTCATGAGTGACAGGCTTCTTGACTTCTTTGGCTTGAAGCTCATGCGGCACCATATGATAAGGCTGTCCAAACTCTCTAACATCTTTCGTGCCTGTGCTTCACTGGTTGTTATTACTGTTGTGTCATCCAAGAATGTTTTTAGTGGTGGCATTTGACATCCATTTCTGAATCTTGGGCCTTCTGCTGCTCCTTCTGCTGCTCTCAGGATTACTTGCATGGCTAGTACGAACAGTATGGGAGATATTGTACAACCCATTGCAATTCCTACCTGGAGCTCGATCCATCTTGTAGTTTATCCTGATGTTCCAAACCTCATGAGGAACCCTGTGAAGTACCTTTTCAGCATATTTGCGATTTCTTTTGGCACATGATACATGTCTAGTGCTAGCCATATCATCTGGTGCGGTACTGAGCCATACGCATTGGCTAGGTCAGGCCATATTACCTGTAGATCTTGCTTTCCAGACTTTGCCTGCTGAATAGCTTCCCACATCATTGACGCATGCTCGAGACATCCTGGGAAACCTGGAATTCCTCCCTTCTGCACGGATGTATCAACGTAACCATTGTCTAGGAGGTATGTTGTTAGTCTTTTTGCCATCACAGAGAAGAATATCTTTCCTTCCACATTCAGAAGTGAGATCGGCCTGAACTGGTTGATTTCAGTGGAATTCTGCTCCTTGGGGATGTATACTCCGTTAGCCTTTTTCCATTCCTTACATATGGCTCCTTTGGTCCATGCTGTTCGTAGGAGTTTATGAAGCTTCTTTAGTACTTCAGGGCATCTTTTGTATAATATGTAAGAAACGCCATTTGGGCCTGGTGTTGACTTGCCTTTAGCTTTTCTTACAACGCTCTCTACTTCTTGTAAGGTTGGTGGGCTGCATTTGAATTTGCTGCCTGGTGCACAGGGTCACACTAGACCTTTCATCTGCTCGAGAGGTGTATGCTGATTTTTATCAGAGTATGTCTTACTCAGAAGGCCCAAGATTATTTGGCTCACCTGGGCAAGAGCAGAAAAAAAGGCGAAAGACAGGCATTTGTGGAAAACCCTTGTGGAAGCCCCATGTTCCCTGGGCACTTAAGGTTCAGAGAGAGAGAGAGAGATGTCTTACTCAGATGTTCCTCGAGCACCTCCTTACCTGCTTTCAGCGTACCTGATTTTGGCTGTTCAAATAACTGCTTGGCAAATCCGAAGGGATCTCTTTAGAACTTCTCTCTTGCGTATCTGGTTTCCCTCTTCCTTTTACATAGTCTTTCAGCTCTGCAAAGGGCATTGTGCTGGGATTTTAGATGCTGCCTAACCTGTCTTAGTCCTTTCTTTTCCTGATTCATGTGCCTTCTTGAACATTTTCCGTGCATGGTTCTTCTGCTGTCTTATTGCTTCTATTTTCCTCTGTCTTCTGGACTTTCTTGGTGTCACTTTTTCTCTTTTTGCCTGTTTGGTTCCAAACTCTTTGTGGTAGTGAAGATATATGATGTTACCAACTGCTTCCAGCTTTTGCTCCAGGTTTTTTCCTCTTAGCTGTTTGTCCAGTTCTTTGCATAATCCAGCGTCTAGGTTTTCCCATATGCTTTTGCACTTACTGGTGGAAAGTTAATCTTGTCTCTGGTCTCGTCGGAGGGCTGCATTGCCTCCCCGCTGCCTGACTCAACCTGAATATTCTATGTACTGTGGATTATATCCTGACAGAGGTCTTCTAATGTCTTATCTGAGACTGGCGTCACAGTGCACTGTTGAGTATTGGGCAGCAAGGAACCACCACATTCCTTCTTCCTTCTGTGTATCTTCATGCCACGTTGAGTGTTAAATTTCCTGCCACAGATGCATGGATACTCCATCCGCTGTTCTGAACTCGAATTAATTGGGACGAGCATGGTCGTTTCCGTATAGTCACCTGTGGATCCATCATTCTCCCCCCTTTCGGTGAATCAAAAAATCAAAGTGGAAAACCTGATTATGTTTTTCTAACGGTTAAAATGGTTATTTAATGTTATAAGGTCTTACATCCTACGTCTGACATCCTTCCCGTGTTGTTAAACGTCACACAGGGTTGCATGGCTGGCAGTTTTCGGCGAGCTTTTCAACCTCATTAAGGGATTTTATGCTTACTAATTTGGCCTCTAGAGATTCACGTGTTCGACCTATTTTTTTTCGGCCTCTTTTGCTGCACTTGATTGCTTGTTTTGGGATTCTCTGACTGTTTGATTGCTTGTTTTGGGATTCTCTGACTGTTTGATTGCTTGTTTTGGGATTCTCTGACTGTTTCTTCTCATCACATGACTAACATATGTCCATCTAATTTTATAACTGCAATACATAAAATAAATAAGAAAACAAATAATGTGTTTTACAAACAAAATGTAGTATTATTTATTTTATTTTGTTTATGAATAAGTACAGTAATATGAGAAGGAACAGCGACTGTAACAGGCTATGTCTGGTTGTGTAGGTGAACATAGGTATGAAAGAAGTGAGCGTGTCTGTCGTATGACCTTACTACCATTGGTTAATGTTCTTAAAAGCTATTTTTAATCCCACGAAAACTGTTATAGTAAATCCCAGTGATTATTAAATCTACAGACTGTAAGTTCATGAATTTGTGTATAATACGGTGTATCTGTCCCTAGGAATGTGCGATACTTTTTTATACTTACTTCAAAATACAATGAAGGAAATTAAAAGGATGACACCTATCTCTCTTCAAAAAATAAAACAACTGAAGATGCTGTGTAGAGGAACAGACAGAACTACAAAGTACAAAGATAAGATTTTAAAGGCATGCATCTTTCCCGTCGCAACATATGCTGTGAGACCTGGAAACTTAACAAAACAGCTGAGAAACACATAAATGCCTTTGAATGTAAATGCTACAGAAGAGTTCTTCAAATATCATGGACACAAAAAAAGAACAAATATATCCATAGTATAAGAACTTAATATTAAAGATTGGTTAGTAAAGAGGATTAAACAAAGAAAACTTAAATATTTTGGACACATTAAGCGTCATGATAACCTAGACAAGACAGTCTTGGAAGGATACATAATGGGAAAAAGAAAGCGAGGAAGACCAAGACGAAGATGGCTGCAAGACATCGTTGATGATCTGCAAATAGATGCATCAGCAGCAGGGCATCTTGCTTACAACCGAGAGGCATACAGGAGATCTGTTAGGGAGGCAAAGTTCAGCAAGGGACATGCAAACGACTGACTGACTTCCATTGTGGTAACTTTTATCAAAATATGTTATATTTTTACAATAGCCCTACAAAAGTCAGATCTGCTCTATGACCTCTTGTGTGTGCCTCAACAACAGAGTTAATATCAGGAGAGAAAAAAAAAATTACTTCGTTCAGGGGATATAACCTTTAAAATATTTTCTGTCTATGACAGTTATAACATTTGTCTTTCATGTGCTGGCTAGACATACAGACAGCTTAGATAAACAACGTAACAAACATGAGAGATTTTGAGACAAAACCGAAGAGGTCTCATGATAAACAGAATAAATCTATTATCAGTTTCAGCTGTAACCAAGACAGATACTATAAAAACAACAAAGCAACATCTTGCTTCATTAATAATTGTCAAATTATGTGCTTATTTCAGGCAACACGAAAAAATGAAATATTATGAAAAGGACATAAAAATTTAAATGGAAAAAAATACATCTGATTTACGGGAGCACTAACAAGTGACTTATACAGGCATAATTTTTCCGAGGATTCTTGTTGCTAGAGAAATGTCGTTGTTTAGTTTCATTGCCAAACATCGGAAACAAAGCAATAGTGACTGCGATGGAGACGCAAAGAAATTTTGTGCAGCTCCTCCAGCAAGAAAGCAGATGTCTACGACATTTTCAGATGAGAGTGATGTACTCTTGTTTGACTGGCTTCCGCAGGGGAAGACAATCAGCAGTGCTTGTTTTTTGCTAGTCATTACAAAGTGTACATCTCAAAATCCAACAGCGACGTAAGAGAAAATGACACAGTCACGTGTTGTTCCTGCATGACAATTCACGATCGCGCAAAAGCCGTGAAACTTTCTGAGTTGGAGTCTTTGGGACTTACGGTGTTTCCACATCCACCATATTCTCCCAATCTTTCTCCTAAAGACTACGCACTGTTTGACGCTGAGAAAAAAAGCGGCTGGTGGCATTACTGTCCATGCGCACAGGATACATTATAACGAAGTGGAAGATACTTTTGTTTGATAAATTAAAATAAATGACATACTGAGAATGGACACGGATCACATGACTAAAACCATACTGGAAAGGTTGCAGGAAAACGAAGAACTAGAACGGACGAACAACGTAGCTGTGAAGAGACTGCTGGAGCTAGGACAAAATAAAATTGATGGTAGGAAATCCGAACTGTGTGGCAGAAAACGCATGGCAAAGAACCAACACTAGATAGGAACTATTAACAAACATACGTTTTTGCCATATGCGGCCGAGCATAGGTGGGGCTGACCTGAATTCACTGAAGTCGGAGTCTGAACTGTGGATCTTGAAGCCGCTGAGAGGCCAAAGACTCAAAGGCAATGAAGAACTTCAAGTGGGTGTGTAGTACTCTCAAAGAATCGGTCCGAGAGAATATACGGAAATTACCAGACCGCTGGCAACCGTGCACTGACCTTGGGGGTGAGCACTGCGCACGTTCACGGTTGAGTATTTAAGATCTACATCATTTCTTAGTGACCCTCGTATAGCAAGCCAGTTTTTCTAAAAGGATATCCAAGTCACATAAACTAAGAAAAGGCAAATAAACCATATAAACTAATACGAAACGTAATACTTATATATCTCAAGAAAATCTCAATCACAGTAATAAATGAGAAAAATATTAAAGTGTTCACTTTCGCCTTTAATGGGCTACTAGAGAGTTTACTTTTACCTTATAATGGGCTGCCAGAGAGTTTACTTTCATCTTATAATTGGCTACCAAAGAGTTTACTTTCACCTTATAATGGGCTACAAGATACTTCTGTCTTATACGTTAATTTTCTAATGGCAAATGAAGATTATTTCCTTTTATTTCTTGTTTCAAGCAACTCATTCTTCAGATTAAAAGAAATTCTTTCATGTAAAATTAAATCCCCTTGATGAAAAATTATTTTAAAATATCAGTCAACAAGAACTTACATCAAACTCTTTCAATTTTTGCGAACCACCTGGTGAAAACAACACCAACAACAACAACAAAAGAAACATTAACAACAACAAAGACATTACTCAAAGCACAGATGGATGGACTTCACTGAATGAACCAATTTAACGTTTAAGTGAGCATACATATGTTATAAACAAAAACTGATACGTCTTATCTGTGCTTGGCTAGTGATTATTTTCAACGTCTTTGACAATTTCTGAAGATAACTCACTGGTTAAAAAGCTACACATCCACAATATTTCTTTAAAAGCAAGTCCACTTTAGTTTTTTCTGATAGAGATTTGTGTTATTTCTTGGTTGTAAATTATCCTTCTATCTCAGTCGGTCAGTTAGTCATTCATTCAGTCATTCAGTCAGTCAGTCAGTCATTTGCATGTCCATCGCGGAACTTTGCCTCCCTAACAGCACTCTTGTAGGCCTCTCGGTTGTAAGCAAGATACCCTGCTGCTGATGCGTCCATTATCAGATCATCAACGATGTCTTGCAACCATCTTAGACTTGGTCTTCCTCTCTTTCTTTTTCCCATTATGTGCCCTTCCAGGACGGTTTTCTCTAAATTATCATGACGTTTAATATGTCCTAAATATTTAAGTTTTCTTGTTTCACCTTGCTTACTAATCAGCTTTCTTCAATATTAAGATCTTGTGGTATGGATATATTAGCGTGTTCATTATATCTGAAGAAATCATCTGTAGCATTTACATTCAAAGGCATTTCTGTGTTTTTCAGCTGTTTTTTAAGTGTCCAGGTCTCACAGGCATATGTTGCGATGGGAAAAATGCATGCCCTTAAAAATCTTCCTTTTATCTCATATCTTATATTTACAGATCACATTATCAAATGTATCTTTTTTCTTCCTTTATGACACTGTAAAAACTTATTCATGTAATATTTACTTGGATGTCCAAGGAAACCACTGATAAACGTCTACAGCCAATATCTGAATCACAATTTAAACGAAACTCAGGTGGGACTTTTGAACATTTGAAAATGTAGAATTTCTTACCTAAGACAACTTACAGAAAAATGAGGTAACACGTATGTAAAATATGTAATTATCCCACAATTTAGCGACATAATAACCTACATCTAGAAATAATCCCATTAAACTCATAGCGCTGTTCAGAAAACTTATTCCTTATGTAAAGATCACGCACCTACAGCCACATAAAAGAAAGAAGTATAGAAGAAAACCTACAGCCACATAAATGGAAGAAGTATAGAAAAACACCTACAGCCACATAAAAGGAAGAAGTATAGAAAAACACCTACAGCCACATAAAAGGAAGAAGTATAGAAAAACACCTACAGCCACATAAAAGGAAGAAGTATAGAAAAACACCTACAGCCACATAAAAGGAAGAAGTATAGAAAAACACCTACAGCCTAAAATGAGCATGCAGAAAAAAACAACATCAAAATCAAAGACCGGAAAACTCTAGCCAGAGAAGAAATTCCAATGAAGAACTTTCTGGACAATCCACACTCTGAAACGATTGAAGAATTTCATACACCCCAAACAGGGGTAATGAAGACGTGGATATATGGCTGAATTTCAAATTCCTAGGAAGAATAACACTATCTTTAGTGAAGAACAATATCTAGAATAGATTTAATAAAACAAATCAGGTCATTCGAGAACTGACACATTTCATGAAAAACACAAGCACTGTATCAAGAAATAATGCAAGTTTTTATTTATTCTCACTTATGTTTTCTTTAACATTTATAAATAGATATGCTATATTATTATTTGACAGCTGTGTTTTCTAAAACTTTTCTTCTAGCAGATAATCTTGGATCTAAACATGTTATATTTATATGAAATTGTGTGTCTCCTTGTTCTCTTTACGGCGTTAAATTTCTTCCCTTCTTGTACCACTATCTTCAACACTACCGCCCTGTAGTACACATTTTGGCGAGGTTCAGTTAAAATATTTTCTTTCTTTTTTCTAAGCAAGCTACTTTAGCCCGTTATATCATTTTAAAACTTACCTCTCCCCAAACAAAGTGTCATTTTAAAATATTTAATTTTCTTATGAAGTGTTTTGGTCTCTTTTATGTTTATAAAATGTTACTTAGCTCAAACAAAATATTATTTTGTATCTTTGATTTAGATATTCACATTGTTACATCTAAAATGTTGTTACAAGTAATCACAGCTAATGTCAGCAACAAAGACTTTGATGTTTAAACTTGTTGTTTGTTACATTTCTGCTATTCAGAACATAAACTTCAAAGACCGAGTCTTGGGAATGAAAAAGAAAAGCTGATAGAGGAAGTTAATGATTGAATTCCTTGTAAAGGAGAATCCAAATGAGCCACAATCATTCCGCTTCTTGGAAAAGTTCAAAAATAATATCAAATGTAAAACGACTGGCACAATAAATTATCTTAAAAAGAAAAATAGAACTAATTCAGTTCAGAAGAGAAAGAAAAAAGTAAGTCTGATTTATTAAAATAAGTCGACTAAACGGCAAAGATGTGAAAGAAGTCAGTAAGTTAAAGTCTTTCATCATGTCCGTCAAACAATGAAATCTGAAAACTGACTTCAAAATGTGACCGCCTTGTTATTCTATTTCCTGCTTTGATGTTGTACAATACAAGCGGACTCTAATGATTTTCTGTCTCTGTTATTTATGTTTTTCCTCATCTGTCGTTACCTAGGTTTATTGTCCAGACATTCCCTCCAAGATGGTCTTCAGTTTATCATTTCGAATTTTGATGTGTTCTCAAGACTTTGCCAGACTGTTTCTTAGACATTTTAAATGCTTCTCCTCCCAGATTAAGTTTTCCATAACTTTTATATGTGTTTCTTTTTCTATGTATGCAGTAAGTAGAGTATTTTTGCATATTTACATTTCTGGTTCTTTAAATATAGTATATTTCTTTCTTTTGTAATGTTGATTCCATATAATGTTGTACTGACAGAAAAAACGGGCTCACCAGCGGTCAGCTGTACTTTTGCATTATCTTCTTCGAGGTATGTGTTTGTCGTATTCTGTTACAATTACTTTCATGTGTAACTGACGTATTCCTGAAAATAAATACTGCACTGTTAGAAAGACAGACCAGGCAGAACTAGGTAATCTCACAAACAATTTCTTCCAAGTAAAGAACAGAGAAAGAAGATTGACAGGATAAAGAAAACATCTAACATAAACTCGATAACAATTGATCGAAATACACAACATGATTTTAGAATAGTTTCTTCTTTCTTTGATGAGTAATCATGAGTTGTCCTGAGATTGAATCATGCTTCGTATTATCCACTACTGTCTTAAGAAAAGTTCTATATTCATGGAGATTAGTTGAATCATGTTTTCTTCTCATCTTTGACATTAACATATGTAATTCTGTTTCTTGTCGATATATATTTTTTATTTTTTTCCTCTTGGAGCCAACTCTAGAAACAAGCAACAAACGCAAGATCGATACGTCACCGGGCGCGCGCGAGTCAGACCTTCAAGCACTTCATAAGCGGCGCTATCCATTTGGCCGGCCATTTCTTCTTTTGTTTCTTTTAAAACTTTTTAAATCGGTCTTCTTCTTCTGCTTCTTCTTCTTCTGCTGCTTCTTCTTCTTCTTCTTCTTCTTCTTCATCTTCTCCTTCTTCTTCTTCTTCTTCATCATCATCAAACTTCATGGAATTGCGAGGTGGTGTTCTTTGCAACCGATGCGATGGAGATGTTGTGGTACTGCAACATGTCGGCCTGGATGTGGGTTATGACGGACATTTTTTTCAGTCCTTGCGTACAACTAAAAAGCAGAGGATGTGCATAACTTGTTTATCAAGAACAAAATACACTAAAATCTCATAGAAATACATTAATTTGGCCAGTCCACCTTTTTATTTGTAAAGCACCTTTCCAACACATGTAGCAACAACACCCTCAACATTAAAAAGAGCAGATAATTGACATGGGAAAAATGGACGTAAGAAAGTTTCCTTAATCAACAAGAGAATTTGATTATACTGGTACTTTACCTTTCTACCTTCGTGAGAGAAGAAAAATATCACTATAGAAGGCAATTGTTATGGATGAACTTTGTTTATTGTGGAGTCTCTTTAGATCCTACTGTTCATAGTTCATCTTACTGAGACTCATTTCTCTGCAGTTTATCATTCCTATTTTTCAGCTTTATCTTCCAGCCCTCTATTTCATCTCTAGCAGCTGTAAGGTATTTATTGCTTCTTCATCTCTTCCTTACCCCACCCTCACCCCCTACCCCAATATTTATCTGCCCTTTTTACCACACGCGCCATCTATTAGTTTTAGACTTACTCTATAGGTAGCATGATTCAAGTTGTTATCCTTTGTCATCTCTCAGTTATCCTTTGTCACCTCTCAACCAATCGTCTGTTCCCGCTTTCTGGGTAAATTCATTGCCGTCTTTCGAAGTAGTTAGATACCAAAACGCTACGTTTTTCATCTATTTTCCGTGTTTTTGTGTGCTGTTTTTTTCTTGTATGTAATCATTGAAAAATGCTGCCGCCCATATGTTGTATATTATTGACTTATACGTTTTCATGTTACTTTCTAATTTTCTGCCACGTCTGTTTCTTCGCACATTCCTCGCTCCCTCCGTCCATTTGTACAACTAAACCATACACCTCTATTTATCTTTATCACCAGAACCAGTTTTACTGCTTTTGCCCCTCTTTTATCTCTGTTAGCCACTTGCCACGTGTTCATTGTGTACACACACTGTGCTTTTATCTTGTGTTAGACCATTCTGAGACAGTTACAAAGGCCGGCAAGTTCCAGAAACACGCTTGTATCAAATTTTCCTCGAAACTGCAAATCTGATACGAAGACGATCTAAATACTTCTTTAGTGGATTAGCGAACAGCTCTTAGGTCTAGTATAGCTTTTAAAAAGGTAGGTGAATTTCAAGTTCGGTGGA
This sequence comes from Achatina immaculata, assembly GCA_009760885.1. Taxonomy (NCBI): domain Eukaryota; kingdom Metazoa; phylum Mollusca; class Gastropoda; order Stylommatophora; family Achatinidae; genus Lissachatina; species Lissachatina immaculata. Next base: position 39,679,688 of record CM019704.1, on the reverse strand, counting down.
GAGTCTATCCAAGGCTAGCCTTCAGGGAGACCAGTCACCAGGAAAAAAACTATAAAAAGTGAAAAAAAAAATTAGCCAGCTCATCCATCATGACCGCTGCCGAACAATCCATCTGCTCCCTCACATGACTCAAATCAGTTTTAGAATCTTCGAGAAAATGCGTCACGTTGCAGCAATGAGGGTTTCCTGATTGTTAACACTCGAACAGAAACAGTTGAGTCTTCAGCTTTACTTTGGTAACAATGACACAACTTTCATCTCCAGGATCATCAATTTAGGCTTATGAATATTATCCGCAGACGCAAAAACAGTTGTTGCAGTGGAAGATTACGCAACCATTAGGACTAAAGAAGGTGCGGCAGGTAAAGAGTGCAATAAAAAGCATGCTCATTTTTTTTTACGTCAAGAGCATTGTTCATTGAGAAATTGATCTTCCCGGCAGAACGATGAATTCTGACTTTTACCATGACTTTCTGAGACGGTTGAAAGAAGATCTGAGACGAAAAAGAGCAGATCTGTGGCGAAACCGCAAATGAGATTTTCAAAACGGCAACGCGCAACAAGATGACGCAGTTGGACAGAAAACAACTTGATGGTTATTCCACAACCTCAGTGCTCCCCTAACGTAACTCTTGTGGCCCCGCCATTTTCTTAAAATTTACACTGAAGTGTGCCACTTCGATTCTGGAGATGAAATACGCTCAAAATCGTAGATGGCACTGGATGACATTCACGAAGTGACTTCAGTGATGCTTTTGCTGGATGAAAGAGGCACAGTGATCGCTGTGTATATTTCAAGAGGATGACTGGTTTAAGGGAGATGGCGACCAGTTTTAATAAATAAAGAATTTATTTATTTTCAAATCCACTTTGTGAATTTCCCGAAACCATCTCTTAATTCTATAGAATAGGGTATGCTCATATACTCTTTAAAAATGTATTTTCTGATATGTTTTATAATATTACATTTTGGTGCTTAATTCAAAACATTTCATCCTACTTAGTGTCCATTTTATTACATTTCTACCACAGCAGTTATGTGTCCCAAGTGAAGACAGTGTCAAGGACGGACGTAATCTTGTGCTCACGTTACTGGAGGTAAAATGAATAATCTCATAGCCTCTGCTTCTGTGAACTTTTACTTTGACCTGTATTTAACCTTGTTAGCAGGACTTGTTTTCTCCTTTTCTGGAGTGTTAACAAACATAGTTAACATTGTTGTTTATTATAAGAGCGGGATTAAGGACAGTGTTACAGTCACATTTGTCGCTTTATCTGTGTGGGAGATGACTTTTAGTTTACTAAATATTATAGGTTCTTCAAGTATTATTCTGAGAGTAAAGATCTGGTCGAGACAGCTTCTCCCTTTTCGAAATCCTGCTTGTTTTTCTCTCATTGCAGTATCCACTATATCTTTGAATCTATTCAAAATGACCTTACAAAATACTTTTGACATAACTGATATTAAGGTTACTCCTCTCCAGTTGTTACAATCACTAAGGTTGCTTTTTTTGGTATTTTAACAATGATTCCTTTCTTCCAATTAGAAGGGACCTTTTAATCTTTCCAAATCTTGTTAAACATTCTCTGTAGTTGTCTCATGTTGTCACTATTGATAGCCTTTAGCATTTCGGTTGTTATTTCATCTTTACCTGCAGTTTGTTGTTAGCCATAAAATTCACTGCTGTTTAAGTTTTATCAACTTTAATTTCATCTAGGTTGACATTTAGTTGTGGGGCTGGTAAGTCAGTTTCAAGGTTTAACAATTGTTTTGGGTGTGGTCGATTGAGTATTTCTTGGAAGTGTTCAGCCCATCTTTGCTTTTGGTCTTTACTTCATGTTAATAGGGTTCCAGCTTTGCTAAGGTGTTTGTGTATGTAATCCTCGAAATATTGGATATTTTATATCTTTTTCAATTATACATTCTCATCTTACTCTCATACTATCTATTTTTTTCTCATTTTACTCACTCCCTCTGCTGCTTTCTAAAACTGGACTATACATCTCTATTCATATTTGAACCAGTTTTACTGCAGTCGCCATTCCTTTTATTCTCTGATGTAAATGGATTCTTCACTGATATGAGTGAAGTCTTTCATTCACTGATGTGAGTGGAGTCTTTTATTCACTGATGTAAATGGAGTCTTCTATTCGCTGATATGAGTGAAGTCTTTCATTCACTGATGTGAGTGGAGTCTTTTATTCACTGAAGTTAGTGGAGTCTTTTTTACTGATGTGAGAGACGTCATTTATTCACTGATGTGTTCATGCATTCATCCATTCATTTGCATGTCCCTTGCAGAACTTTGCCTCCCAAACAGCAAACCTGTAGGCCTCTCGGTTGTGAGCAAGATGACCTGCTGCTGCTGCATCCATTTGCAGATCGTCAACGATGTCTTGCAGCCATCTTCGTTTTGGTCTTCCTCTTTTTCTTTTTCCCATTATGTATCCTTCCAATGCGGTCTTCTCTAAATTATCATGACGTTTAATGTGTCCAAAATATTTAAGTCTTCTCTCTTTAATCCTCTTTACTAGCCAGCCTTCTTCAATATTAAGCTCTTGTAGTATAGATAGATTTGTTCTTTTTTGTGTCCACGATATTTGGAGAACTCTTCTGTAGCATTTACATTCACAGGCATTTATGTGTTTCTCACTGATGTGTGGAGTCTTTTATTCATTAATGTGAGTGGTGTCTTTTATTCACTGAAGTGAATGGAGTCTTTTATTCACCGATGTGTGTGGAGTCTTTTATTCACTGATGTGTGTGCAGTCTTTTTTTTACTAATGTGAATGGTGTCTTTTATTCACTGATGTGAGTGAAGTCTTTTATTCACTGATGTGAGTGAAATCTTTTATTCACTGGTGAGAGTGAAGTCTTTTATTCACTGATGTGAGTGAAGTCTTTTATTCACTGGTGAGAGTGAAGTCTTTTATTCACTGATGTGAGTGAAGTCTTTTATTCACTGATGTGAGTGTAGCGGGGTGAACTCTTGCCTCTTGTCACAGCGGCTGTAGGTCGCCTGATTAAGAAACATCACACGACCAGCACAGTGTAGTCACATGTGTCCCATTTCCCAGCTAGTACCCTAAGTTACAGGCCTAGTTTGTATCATGGGGCAGAGATCGCTATAGTCTCCATGCCGGTGGACTCTATTAAAGAAGCAGTGCATGCCCCATGCTTCTGTGCTCCATTCAGGGACTCAAAAGAAGCCACTCTGTCTGATCCCACTATTCTGTCTCGACATCTTCATCGCATCGGTTACAAAGAGCACCAGCTGACAGATCCAAGGAGATCGAAGAAGAAGAAGAAGAAGTTACACATACACGTGTAGCAATAGATAACGCTGTTCGGAATCGCCGTACGTTTTCAGACTGAAAATAAATCAGACTTAAGTTACACCTGGTCGCCTGATTAGTGGGGCTGACGGTGTGTTCACATGGCATAGCTGGCTACGGTTGTGGTTGTGTTTGTGACTGGAGAGATTTGACTCCCTACTGTTTGTGTCTTAAGATGTTCTGGAGAAAAGAATCCAGTTAGGTCACTGTCATGCTCAAAGAAACTAGCTTCTTCATTCCGTCTTCGTTTTATGCAACTTGTTTGTGTGTTTGTAAAGCTGTACCTGGCTGTGGCGATTGTTTGTGTGCTTGTAAGGTTGTACCTGGTTGTGGCGATTATTTGTAAGGCTGTAGCTGGTTGTGGCGACTGCTTGTGTGTTTGTTAGGCTGTAGCTGGTTGTAGCGATTGTTTGTGTGCTTGTAAGGCTGTAGCTGGTTGTGGCGATTGTTTGTGTGTTTGTAAGGCTGTACCTGGTTGTGGCGATTGTTTGTGTGCTTGTAAGGCTGTACCTGGTTGTGGCGATTGTTTGTAAGGCTGTACCTGGTTGTGGCAATATTTCTACACAGAATCACACCGGAACTCGAGGGTAATGGTCAATACTGCTCGCTCCACATACGCACACATACGCACATATACTACACATAAATCCTCTCGCTTGTAGCCGTGCTACTCCTCCGCTCCACTTAATTTTCATACATCTATGTCAAGTACATCAAGATCATTTTAAATATAATTATTCATGAGAATTATTATTGTATGAATATTTTGGAAACAATTTTCATGTTATTAAAACTGAAAAATGTGTGAAATAGACACAGGAATATATCTACCATAATTATTTTATGTAACTGTAGTAAAACATAATGTACTCTCCAATGTTAAGTTTTCGAATCATTAATAAGTATATGGAAAATAACAGTTAACATGGGATACATTCATTTTCATTAAAAAGGTCATACATGGAACAAGTTATATTCAGACTCAGCTAAAAGAAAACTATCCCGTATTTTATGCATACATAAAACATCATTGTTGGTGAGTATGATACATAAGTACATCTTTTAGTGTAACACTATTTCCTGACACTTCTGTCTATCGTTGGCATATTTTTATCACTTTCTGATCTTGCAGAACATTGACTGAAGCATTTCTTTGTATTTGGTGCTAAAAATATAATAAAGAAAAAAATTTGTGCTGACGTTAATTAGAGCAAATAATCTCCCGACGTGGCTGAACAACTTCAGGAGGTCTCTGTTAGCTTTTACCACATCAGATTCCGGTGCAATGTCCTCCATACAGCGGAGAAACCAAGGAAAATAGTGCAACAGAACTATGACATTTTTACATAGTACAAGTTTGGTTATTCTGGACTCGTTTCTGCTTCTGCCCATGCTGTTTACCCCGTTAGTTAAGCCACGTAGATTTGTAGTGGACAGTCTAAATTTATATTGTACTCTAATGCTGTAAATCATCAAAATTGATTCAAACGTTATTATAATTTGTGTTAATGGTGGCATAACGACTGTATAAAAATATAAAGAAAATGAAGCGACTTGAACTCTGTTTTCTGCATACCACACCACCCACCTAGTTCGATTTACTGTTGGGTCAAATCCCCATTGCAGACCTTGAACTATCAACATTGGAGATACACACGTGATGCAAATAATGATAAAAACTACATTAATGTACACAGACCGGGATTTTGTAAATAAACCTTTGAACTTCAGTGGAATCAATACACACATGCATCTCTCTGTAGACAAGTATATGGTAACCATATTTGCCAAACTGTGAAATATGCCAATAGGAGTATAGCAATAGACAACCGCTATAATTAACATATTCACATTTTCCACAGGAAAATATCTTTCCATTATATCACAAATAGAACCTGTTAAATTTAGTAAAGAGAAACACATCTCCCACAGAGCTAAAGCGACAAATGTAACTGTAACACTGTCCTTGATCCCGCTCTTACAGAAAACAGAAATATTAACTATATTTGTTAACACACCAAAAATGGTTAGTATCAAACCTAATAATAACATGATGTAGAGGTCAAAATAAAAGTTCAGTCTAATGGAGTTTGCGTAGTCGTCCATTTCAGATTCAATAATGTTAGTAAAAGATGAAACTTAGTTTGTATACTTCCGGTTCAAAATGTATTACTAATTTAGTATATATTATAGAAATTTGATAATCAATATTCCATAATCTTTTAAATGATGGTATGTTAATAGATATAACTATATGTGATCTTTCCACATTGTCAGAATAAGATTTTTTTCTTTTTACATTTTATAATCAGCGCCTTTCATCTTAATCCCTTTCATATGTTCTCCGACATTTCCTTTAATTTATTGCTCTGCCACAGACAACGACGACTACTTCTTCAGGGAAGATAACATTTTCTGTGCCAGCAAATTAACACCAGTTTCAGGCATCATCATATTTTACCCGCAGCTGTTTCAGACCAAGCAGGCATATTGTGCTACAGAGCCTCTTCATATAACTGTTCCTAGTGTATGCCATGAAGTTCAGATAAGTAAATGACAGAAATTATGAGCATTGCAGACATCAGAGACGTGGTGACCCACAATGCGGAAGTGACAAAAAATATCTACAAGAAATGTCAGGGGTATAAATGATAGATGTCACGGGTATCAATGACAGATGTCTGGGGTATTAATGACAGATGTCTGGGGTATTAATGACAGATGTCTGGGGTATTAATGACAGATGTCTGGGGTATTAATGACAGATGTCTGGGGTATTAATGACAGATAGTCTGAGCAGAGAAATATATCACAGGTAGCACAAAACTGTATTTCAGTATTTTATGTTACTGTCCCTTTGCCTCGTTTTACAAGGGTTGGTTGATAAATTCACAGCATAAGGTACAAATACTTGAAACGCACAGTTGATATTAGGTGCATTTGTAGATCAGGTTAATGTAAGATTAAACACCAAGTTTCAAGAAATTAACTGCAACCAATTTTTTTACAGGCTACTGAAGTGGTAAGAGGTGGCAGAAATTGAGAAAATTTCTCATCGAGCAGTCATTCGCTACCTCTGAATAAAGAGCTTATCATCGAAGGAGATCCATGAGGATATGGTGGAGATTCTAGGGGAGAGGGCCCCTTCCTACAGCACAGTGAAGAAGTGGGCAGCTCAGTTCAAACATGGAAGAGAGAGTCTGGAAGACCAAGAACGGTAATCACAGATGAAGCCACCGGCAGAATCCATGACATGATAATGACGGATCGACGACTAACTGAGCGGTACATTGCTACTGAATGGGCATTTCCCAGGAACGTGTTCATGCCATTATTCACAATGATCTTCAAATGACAAAGGTCACTACTCGATGTGTCCCGAAACTTATTGGAGCTGATCACAAACGACATCGTCTCAACATGTCAAGAGACAATCTTGGCCATTTTTCTGCAGATCGTGAAAAGTTTCTTCAGCAATTTGTGACTATGGATGAGACTTGGGTTCATCATTTTCAACCAGAAACCAAAGAACAGTCAAAGCAGTGGAAACAATGTGAATCCCCACCTCCTAAGAAAGCAATGGTGGTTCTGTCTGCAAGCAAAGTGATGGCTTCCATCTTTTGAGATTCAGAAGGTGTGCTATTGGTAAACTCTATCTTCATAAGAGCAGAACGGTCACCGGGGCCTATTACGCTAATCTTGTGAAGCAACTGTGGGTCAAACTGAAGGAAAAGCGTAGAGGGAAATTGACGAGAGGAGTCATCTTTCAGCAAGACAATGTTCCAGTGTACAAGTCGGCGCTGACAATGGCTGCCATTCATGAATACGGCTTCCATCTTCTTGAACATCCTCCTTATTCCCCAGATTTGGCCCCTTCGGACTATTACCTGTTTACCAAACTCAAAAAGGAGCTCGGGGGTCGCAAATTTGCTTCAGATGATGACGTCATCCATGCTATAGACCACTTTCTACTGGCACAAGATGCTGATTTTTACAAAGAAGGGATCCGTATGCTCCAGGATCGCTGGACTAAGTGCATATACTTGCAAGGGGACTATGTTGAGAAATAACCCAAAAACGTTGTCCACAAATAATCCGTTGTACCTTAGGCCGCGGACATATCAATCATCCCTTCAGTATTTTACAGTAGAGCAGCAATCTTGAGACTCGGCTAGTAGATATCTAAACATTTAAAGGACTGATCTGTGCTTGTCATGATGTTTCCACTCTCAAGAACATGCACGTTTTGACGAGACAAACTGAACAGAAAGAACCCTAGCTTCGGAAAATAGAATTTAACCTTACATGGCGAGGCACACTGAGTACACTGGACCTCACTGTCAGTGGAAGAAGAAAAACAGAAGAACACCACTAGTTCTTTTGTCAAGAACAATGGTGAGCAGTGAGCGGGTTTTTAAAATGTTCTTCTTTCTTTAAACCTTTCGCTATCAAATTATACTCCTAAGATTAGAAGAGCTTATTTAGAATCCTAAAAGTTATTTCAGCCATTGATGATTACGTTTATTGTGTCCTTTAAATTTTATTTCTCTGATTTACAAACTAAATAAGGTTCTAGTTTCTAGTTAAGCCCACTTCAGTTCTGTAGTACTGTTGACGCATTTTTTCGCAACAAGTAGGTGATACATGACTGAATCAAAGACTTTTTGAACAGACTGGGATAAATGCTTAAAGTCAACGAATAATGAAAAGATTGTAACTAAGATTTGGCAACTCTGTATATTCAGTAGAACTTTACAAGAAGCGAACAAGAAAGACAACAGAAAAATAACTTACTTGAAGCCAGAGTAAAATATGACTTACTGCATACAAATAAAAATAAATAAATACAATAATTATAGCAAACTTTAAGAAAAAATGCATACACCAGACACACGAAGATCTCAGAACTGATTAGAAGGGTAAACGAGATGCTGAGGGCCATTATGGGGGAGATTTCAGGAGAATGGAGACAAGTAACCAAGTTGCAAGCCAAAGAAAGAAAGGCAGAATTTACAGGATAAAAATTGTAAAAATATCAACAATGTTTTCTTAGACAGACAATTATACAAAGTTTTCTTAGACAGACAATACAGATTCTTGCACACATGTCATTTGCTTCTTAAGTATCAATTCAGATCATTTAAAAATCTCAGCTGATGTTTCCTTTATCTTTTAAGCGATTTAAATGATAAATTTCCTCGAATATAGCTTATCATCATCATCATGTGTCGTGCTGACTGGCGTTGGCTATTATGCTTCTCCAGAGTATCCGATCCCTCATGCAGGCCATAAGCTCAGTTGGTGATCTCCTCTCACACCATCCCGTCAGACTGTCTAGTATCATTTCTCTTGGTCTTTCTCTTGATTTTCTTCCTTCTATTTTTCCTGTTGTTATAATATTTTCAATGCCCCCTCTTCCCATTGCATGTCCTATGAAAGTACATTGTCTCTCTCTTATCTTTTTGACAAGTTTTTTTGTCTCTCCAGCTCTTCTCATACATTCTTCATTAGTTATTTTTGCTGTCCAGGGGATTCGCAATATTCTTCTAATAAACCACATTTCTGCTGCTTCCAATGATTTTTGTGCAGACTTGCCTATTGTCCATGATTCACTTCCATATAACAAGATAGGTTCAATATAGCATTTTAACTTATCATCGCTGTCGTTAATATTTGGTTCATATCTACAACATTTGCAAAATCACCATATTTGTATTCAGATTGTCTTTTGTATGATCATTCATGCAGAATTCAGCCCCCAGTTTTCTCTACCATTTATTTCATTCTTTTCTAGAAAACGTCTTTGCAGTTCTGGAGTTGTTAATATTATGTTCTGTGATCATTCATGTAGAATTTGGACGATTACTCCATTGTTATATCAAGTTATGAATGATTAACCTGGAACATGGTGAGATTATGGCAGGTTGCATGTTTGAACACTCCCGTGTCCTAATCTTCCGGCAGGCGAAGGAAATGGAATTAATGACATGTAAGTGTGTAAGTGCCGTATAAAGAACACTTGATCAGTGTGTGGAGAACAGATGAACGGAGTTTATGGCTGAATTTTTACACTAGGACAGAAATAGGATATCACTTTTTTTCAACTGTTTCTTTTCACTTATTGATTAATAAATTAAAAGAAATTACTCGGGTCCCGCGTTGTAACATTCCTGTTTTTTCTTTCTCTCTCTCTCTCTCTCTCTCTCTCTCTCTCTCTCTCTGAACCTTAAGTGGCAAGGGGACATGGGGCTTCCGCAAGGGTTTTACACAAATGCCTGTCCTTTGCCTTTTTTCCGCTCTTGCCCAGCTGAGCTCTCTGTTGCTCAACATCCTCTCTGTTGTTCTTTTCCATGTCTCTTTTGGTCTACCCTTACTTCTGTTCCCCTGTGGTGTCTCTGTGGTTATTTCATTTGACACTCTCTTTTATACCCAAGAGATTTCTTAAATTTCCTGTTTCTGGAGTTTTATAAACATAGTTTCTGCTTCTCTTCTATGAATTGTAACCGTATATTTTCTTTTCAATTAAAGCTTCCTGCATTATATTGTCGTCTTTGAGGTTTACTATTATTACTGTGCAGCGTACAGGACAGCGTTGGCGATCATGTATCTTAATCTTGTGCAATCTTTGGTGTTTCCTGTCAGTTCAGATACTTTTCTGTTTCTAAGTTACTTGGTCCGTCCACTCAGACACTTTTCTTTTTCTAAGTTACTTGGTCCATCCACTCAGACACTTTTCTTTTTCTAAGTTACTTGGTCCATCCACTCAGACACTTTTCTTTTTCTAAGTTACTTGGTCCATCCACTCAGACACTTTTCTGTTTCTAAGTTACTTGGTCCATCCACTCAGACACTTTTCTGTTTCTAAGTTACTTGGTCCATCCACTCAGACACTTTTCTTTTTCTAAGTTACTTGGTCCGTCCACTCAGATACTTATCTCTCCGCCTTCGTATCTTCATATTTTGTCCTGTCATTAGAAAGTTATGCAGCTTTTGCCTTCTCCAGAGATTGTTTTTGACATTTTCTTATAATCAGTTTTCTTTTTTCTGAATCGTCTTTGAGGACTTCATCGTTTCTTTTTCTGTTTGTCCAGGTTATTTGCTGCATCTTTTCCCAAAACCGTATCCCTGTTATTCTGAATTTCTTATCATCTTTTTATTTATTGTCCAAGTTTCACATTAAAGCAATTTTAAATGTCGTATAACAGTGCAGTACCCTTTTCCTACATTTTTGGGACATTATCTTATTTGTTATCTTTTATCATGTCGCAAAAAGTGGTTTTGACATAACTGTTTGTGATTTTATTCCATTTATTTCAACTGTTATGACTGTTATGCTTTAATTTAAACATCAAAAAGACAGAGACTATGGTTATATCTAAGAAACAGAATCCATCAACAAGCCGTATAAAATTAAATGGAACTATTCTAAAGCAGGTGCAGAAATTCAAATACCTTGGAGCAGTAATAACTTTAGATGGGAAATGCAAAACAGAAATTAGGAACGGAATAGACCAAGCAAAGAATGCATTTCAGAGAATGAGAAACATATTAACCAACACATCCTTATCAATGAATGTTAGAAAAAGAGTCCTAAAATGCTATATTGAACCTATCTTGTTATATGGAAGTGAATCATGGACAATAGGCAAGTTTGCACAAAAATCATTGGAAGCAGTAGAAATGTGGTTTATTAGAAGAATGTTGCGAATCCCCTGGACAGCAAAAATAACTAATGAAGAATGTATGAGAAGAGCTGGAGAGATAAAAAAACCTTGTCAAAAAGATAAGAGAGAGACAATGTACTTTCATAGGACATGCAATGAGAAGAGGGGACATTGAAAATATTATAACAGGAAAAATAGAAGGAAGAAAATCAAGAGAAAGACCAAGAGAAATGATACTAGACAGTCTGACGGGATGGTGTGAGAGGAGATCACCAACTGAGCTGATGGCCTGCATGAAGGATCGGGTACTCTGGAGAAGCATAATAGCCATCGCAGTCGGCACGGCACCTGATGATAATGATGATGATGATGATGATGAATGTTAAGAGATAACTGAAATTATTCACTTGTGTCAGTGTGTTTCATTTTACAAAGATGTTGCGCTTCGGCAATATTAAACTTCTTTTTTTCTGTCTTGTTGATGTTTAGCACTGAACTTCTTTTTTTTCTCTCTTCAACAATCCTGCTCACTAGTTTCTCCACATTTCTTTCACTTTCTATAGTTTCAGTTTCATCTACACATCTTGCGCGGATCAAAGGCCTATATCTACAGTTGTGCTATTTAACGCTTTTCTCGTGTTGTTCTTTAAGGCCTTATTAACACTTGTACTTTATCACATCCATTGATAAGACAGAAGCTAGAATAGAAACCTCTAACGAGACACACTACGAGTTCCAAGTGACCAGTGAGAGCACGGATGTCAGATATAAGGAGATGTAATCCTTGTACTAAACTGAATATTTGGAAGCTGAGTAGAAGCTGAATGATAAAAGACAGAATGTCACAGAGGTCTGCACGCCAGCTGTTGAGAATTTGAAAATACAAGTTCGTTCATAAGACGGAGTATTTCCATTTGCGTAAGTGCTACCATCTCCAGGTATTCTTCACAAGGTCTACCTGTATGTATCTTCAGTTTATATTAGTTATGCTGATACAACTTTGGGCCCACATAAACAGTGCATTGTCTAATATAGGTTCTGACTTCTTTGACTCCCAGCGGATCTAGCACAGTGTAGTATTCTTCAAGTGAGGGTATCTGTACCCCTAGGGGTACGAACAGGCATCTAAAGGAGAACGTTAAAAAAACCAGCAGATATGTATGAGTATCACATAGGTAAAATGTAATAAATACACACCTGTAAGTTTATTGAAGGAAAACGATCTGGGAGTGTGTGGGGACACGACACTAAAAATAATGTTGGTGAGCACATCGTTCTATGACCTTTGGATTGCTGCTCATTGAGAATTCAGGTAGATTATTATGCTGCCATTTCACCTGGTGTCAATACCATCAATGTATTTATGTGATCACGGCTTCTCTATATTGATTTGTGTGATCACGGCTTGTCTATACTGATTTGTGTGATCACGGCTTGTCTACAAGATTTGTGTGATCACTGCTTCTCTATATTGATTTGTGTGATCACGGCTTGTCTATATAGATTTGTGTGATCACGGCTTCTCTATATTGATATGTGTGATCGCGGCTTCTCTATATTGATATGTGTGATCACGGCTTCTATCTATTGACTTCAGTTAAAACAGACTATGGGACTGTCTGCATCCAAGACAGGGTTAATTCTCTCACAAAGAAAGATTCGACCCAAAACAAGGTCAAACATCTCATTAGCATATTAGAATCAAAATCACTAATAGTAGATAATTTATCTGATAAATTAGTTTTGCTCTGCTAAAACAGCTTTGACTTGTCCATGCTCTATAGTTCAGGTGTACTTTTGTCTATTCAGCAATTTTTATGCCATAAGAAATATGTATTTGTGAAATTAAAAGTTACTGTTTATTACAAACATATTCAATTTTAACTGTAGTTAATGTTAAAAAGTTTATGCAAGCCTTCCCCACCCGATCTTTGCTAACAGTCAAACAGACTGGCATCACACCTCACAAGTCTTCATGTAAATATTCACACCACCTCACAAGTCTTCATGTAAATATTCACACCACCTCACAAGTCTTCATGTAAATATTCACACCACCTCACCACACGCACTCTCTGTCACAGCTTCTTAGAAGTTACAGCTCCTTTTTTTCTATTATTTTTCCCAGTCTTATGTCGACATCAATTGATGGATAAACATAAGAAACTGAAAAGAGAAATGATGACAGCGCTCACAGACGAGGGATAAACATGAAAGGAAGCAGGGAATAATTCTAAGACAGGGATGACTGGAGAGCCTTTATCCGTGGCCTATCACAGGGAAGACTGGAGAGCCTTTATCCGTGGCCTATCACAGGGAAGACTGGAGAGCCTTTATCCGTGGCCTATCACAGGGAAGACTGGAGAGCCTTTATCCGTGGCCTATGTTCTCGGGGAAGTGAAAGACGACGACGACGATGACGATGATGATGATGATGATGATGATGAGAAAATGAACTGGACTGAACTTGGTCGTGTAGATTGTAAAACCTATACTCAGAAAAAGTTGCAGGACAACTGCAGTCTCCTCTTGTCCTGTTTATTTTTCCCGTATGTTTTTGTATGTTTAACCTGTGAATGTTTACGTTAATGTTTTGTTCACTTTAATTAATGAAACATTTCCTGTTTTTGTTTTATATAGTCTCAGTGTAATGCTAATATACGCACCGTAATACAAAATACTGAAGTCTGTTTTATTGTGCAAGATGATAATGTGTCATAATGTACTTGATAATAGAATAGAAGTGAACAGAGCAAAGCTGCGACAAGAAAGGAGATAGATAAAACCTAATACGCCGGGAGAAAATGAATAGCAAATAAAAACTAACCGACTCTTCTGTAATGGTGTAGACAACACAGCTAACTACAGCTATATATCAGTCAGTATTCCCGGTGACACATTACGATACATTATGACTTTTGAAACAAACACGTTACCAAGAAAATAAATAGACGCAATCACTGGAGCAACTTTATGAAATAGAAACAATAAAGACATGGAAACATTCGGAACCCGGTAGTCTAGAGCTAAGGGATAAAGCTTTCTAGCAGAGTGGAGATAATCAGGTATGTTTGGTGTGTGACAATACTTATTATGGGTATCAATCCCATAAGTTTGGTGTGTGACAATACATATTACGGGTATCAATCCCATAAGTTTGGTGTGTGACAATACATATTACAGGTATCAGTCCCATAAGTTTGGTGTGTGAAAATACATATTACGGGTATCAATCCCATAATTATGGTGTGTGACAGTATGTATTGCGGCAACTAACCCCATACCGGTTTTGATGGCGACGCCAATGATTTAGTATTTATACTCACGGAAAAAAGTAAGCGTGCAGTGGTGTCAAGCTTATCAATCACCTTGTCATGAGTGAAATGAAATCAGATTTGGCACGAAGTTTTGTCTGAGTGTTGTCCACTTCCCCGCGCTGCACGAAGTTGATCGCACTATTCATGGGGAGATAACCACAGCTCCAGTGAAATCACGTGCAGTGATCCATGATTGGTTACTGACCACAGATAAAATTAGGTTAAGTGTGTAATTCTGTTCTCAGAGATCTCTTCACATAATCGTTGAAGAAAGAAGTAATGGAGTTCCAACATAACATCTTTTTTCATCATGCCAAGATTGAATGATTGCTGGATCAGCAGTAGCAGCAGTATCTCAATATTTTAATGTTCACAGAAACACAATATCACGCCTTCAAAGTCGTTTTAACCAAAATGGTTCCGTTGCTGACTGCCATAGAAGCGGCAGACCACGAGTTACCACCCTTGCACAAGACCGCTACATCCACCTCATGCACCTTCGTAACAGGTTTCTCCAGGCAACATGGACTGCCTGCAACATTCCAGGTGTAAGATGTGTGTCAGGCAGGACAGTGAGGAACAGACATCAGGCCTCTCTATCTCTTACCTCATAGGCCTGCAGTTAGACCAGTACTGACAGTTCGCCACAGACAAACCCGCTTGAACTGGGCCAGGCACAATGTGGCATGGCATTATCATCAATGGAGACAGATCTTATTCAATGATGAGTCCAGATTCTGTCTGCAAGGCCATGATGGGCGTGCTTTAGTGTACAGGCGAAGAGGAGAACGCTTTGCGAATAACTGTGTGCTAGAGGTGGATAGGAGAAGAGGAGGCAGTGTAATGGTTTGGGGAGGAATTTCCTATGCTGGCCGAACAAACCTATTCTTCCTCAATGACAACCTTACAAGTTTACGATATAGGGACGAAATCATTACACGCCACGTAATGCCTTTTCTGGATGCTAATGGACAAGGCGTGATACTGCAGCAGGATAACGCTCGTCTACATGTCGCACGTGTGGTCAGGGACCACTTCCAACAGCATCAGATTACTGTCTTGCCACGGCCAGCAATTTCACTGGACCTGTCACCTATCGAGCACATTTGGAATGAACTGGACCGCAGGTTGCGAAGACGACACAATCGTCCTGGAAACGACCAAGAATTAGCCCAAGCGTTGTAAGAAGAATGGAATAACATGCCTCAATAACTGATACAACTTGTCATTGGTTCAATGAGAAGGAGGTGTCAAGCAGTAAGAACTGCCGACGGAGGACACACACGATATTGAAACTCTGATTTTCTTTTCTTGGAGTAGTGAACTATATTAGGTGAGCTTTTCTTTTACTTTTTTGTGACTGTGAAAGATACGTGGGTATTTGTCTGAAGGGGGATTATCAATTCATTGGAGGTTACCAATGCTGAGGAAGGTTGCCAACACTGACCTTCAGCAGAGGAAACGGTCACAGCTTTAGTGCCGCGTTAAGGCTTTTGCCATTAGACACTGTGTTTAATGGCACTGTTACCAGCGTCAATCTGCTCTCAGTGTCTTATCATGGACTTACCCTGGACAGCGTCCGACAGAGAAAAATGGCGGTTTTCAATACATATTCAACTGAAAAATGTCAGGATTCCATGCCGGGCCCTATACTGATTACTTTCTTCATGTATCTTATGATTCCTTACTTAATGTATCTTATGATTCTTTACTTCATGTATCCTATGATTCCTTACTTCATGTATCTTATGATTCCTTACTTCATGTATCTTATGATTCCTTACTTCATGTATCTTATGATTCCTCTCTTCATGTATCTTATGATTCCTTACTTCATGTATTTTATGATTCCTTACTTCATGTTTGTGCTATGTAAGAATGGCCATCAGCTAAGTCCAAGATATGTAAAGATATGTTTATATGTGTTTCGTATTCTGAAGTATGAACACTCATCTTCGTTTCTCGGGACCTGGTGAAAGTTCTCTGATCATCACCATTACCTAAATGTTTACTGGTCTGCATGGCCGGTCTTTGTGATCTATTGCCTGGTTATCTTGGTTTTCATGTGTTCGTGTGACCTTGTTGCAGCAGCTATGCAAAAGTGGTGTATCCTACTGTGATCCGGTATATACTTCCGAGTGTTACTATGCCATGGACTTCTAGTATTTTTTCATAATGCAGGACAGGGTTTTGAAGTTCAGAAATTCTGGGTTATAGACCCAACTTATGTAGGATATGTCTGTGCAGTCAAGACAGAAGAAGGGATGAGTGAATGGTTCCAGACTGAAACAAGCGTGAAACAAGGATGTATACTATCTCCTTTGCTTTTTGGGATTACAATAGACTTCATAATGAAAAAATTGCTGCACAGGTAACATAGGTACTGACTGGATACATTGGACCGAACTAGAAGACCTTGATTTTGCTGATGACATAACTCTTATCATTAATAATGTGAATTCCATGTAAGAAAAAACAGATAGCCTGTCTTCACTGGCTAGTTAAATAGGACTTGAAATTAACAAGGACAAAACAAAAATAATAAAAATTCCCATTAATCAAAATGGAAAAATACAAATAGAAGGAACAGATATTGAAGAAATCAATCAATTTGCATACCTTGGCAGCTACATAGACCAGGATGGTGACATTAGAAAGGAAGTTAAGATCAGAATTGCAAAAGCAGCATCAATCTTCAAGAATCTTGAGAACATATGGAATTCAAAAGTTATAAGCACAAAAACCAAGTTAAGACTATTCAATTCAAATGTAATATCCACCCTCATTTATGCATGCGAAAGCTGGAAAACAATTAAAGAAACAGACACGAAATTAGACTCTTTTGAAAACAAATGTCTAAGGAAATACTCGGCACCAAGTGGAACGAATTCAAGAACAATGCAGAGATAAGACAAATGACTGAACAACAACCAGTCTCATGGGTGATCAGGAAAACGAGATGGACATATGTTGGTCACTTGATGATAAGAAATGATCAGAGAATCCCAAAACAATCTATCACGTGGAACACAACAGGCCAAAGAAAAAGAGGCAGACCGCTTGAAACTCTGAAGAGGACATTATTAAGAGAGGCCAAATTAAAAGGCATAAAATCCTTTGATGAGGCTGAAAGACTCACCGAAGACAGGAAAAATTGCGAACTACTTTGCGAGCCCTATGTGACGTTTAACGGCACGGGAAGGATATACGATATAAGGTAAGATAAGACTCAACTTAGCATTTGAAATTAGTTGTGATAATTGTGTGTGATGTAACAATGCGATATTCTGTACATTATGGAAAAAAGACATTATTCATTTCTTTCGACGCATTGCATATTGCATTTTTTCTCTGGTTGCATATTGTGTATTGGTTTATATGCTGTATTGTTTTTGACCTTCCATATTGTTTATACATTCATTGCTTAATGTTGCTGGACATACTGCGTCTAGTATCATTACAAGTTGTTTGTGCTTGCTTTAGCTCTGATAGAACCAGTGGCGACTATCTCGGACTTGCATCTGGCTCTGAGCAGCCTGTAGCTCACTGTGATAGAGAGGTATAAAAATCTCTGTAATAATCAGTTCTTGGCAGTGGTAGAGACATTTAATGGTTACCCAGCCTCGCTGACGTATTCGCTTCTCGGGGTTGACAAGCAAATCTAAGAAAGAGGTGGTGACCACGCTGACAAACACTCTTTGGTATCTCAAAGCACTTCCGGACATATCGCAGAGTTTTGTTTTGTTTTGTTCTTTGTTTTGTTTTGTTTTTAAATCGAGACTTCCCCTACACGAGCTTTGGTCCGAGGTTTCGGATTCCCGATTGCTGGATATGGTGTGGTGACAGCTTGGAGCTCCTTCTCTTGCCTTAGACAGCAGCGGGAACAGTATATCCATTCAACTGTGGACAGAATTAGGTCTTAGCCAAGTTCGTACATTCGGAGACAGAGCGAGTTTTGACATCAGTCAAAGACAGTTAGTGCAAGTTTTTTCTGGGCGCACTGACTGCTTGTTCTATTAAGACCAAGCTTTTGAGGGAAAAGCTTACAATCTTGAAAAGCTCTGTTACTATCGCTCAGACAGAACAGGTTACATCGCTCCCTTGAGCAGTTATCCTTGGAGAACTGGCTCCATTAACCAAAAGTCTTCGTCGCAGGTGCTTTCTACAAGCCTGAAATGTTTGCTCCGAGTCACATAGCCCGTGAATATAGATTGCAAATTAATACCGTAGATCAATCGTCTACATCTCAGAAGAAGCCGAACTTTCGATCTCCTCAGAAAAAAAGGGTACAATTAGGAGATTAGGGCCTGCTTCACACGCAATTTCAGCGGATATTTGACGAGGAATTGTTGTCAAAGGTCGACTAATACAGGTAGTCACTTAAATTACTAGGTCGACTAATACAGGTAGTCACTTAAATTACTAGGTCGACGTATGAAAAGCTAATGCTCAGTCGACGTTAATGTCACATGGACCATGAGAAACCTCACGTACAATACTTTCATGACTCACCTCTGTTAACTGTAGTCTTCTGATTCGTACTTTCATGACTCACCTCTGTTAACTGTGTCTTCTGATTCGTACTTTCATGCCTCACCTCTGTTAACTGTGTCTTCTGATTCGTTCTTTCACGCCTCACCTCTGTTAACTGTGTCTTCTGATTCGCTCACCCCCTGCGTCTGTTGAAGTACCTTGTGGATTCTGAAAGATTAGGCTCTTTTAGACGCATTTGCTAGTGTTATCATGTTGAAGAAATATGTCTTCAGATTATTAGCTAGTACTTATAAACTTATCCCGGTTCTTGTTCACTTACAAACTGTGTCTTCATCTTCTCTGGAAGTGCTTGGTAAAGTTAGATCTCCTGTAACAGTTGCTGCTGTTACTTGGTTTCATATCTTTTTTGTAATTCATGACATGAATAGATTAGCTACCCATGGATGTGATTTTCTTTCCAGTACTGTTTCTATGATAGATTACAAGTCTAACACTCTATATCTTCACAACAGAAAGATTTAGATTAAACAGGACATTCACGTCATCTCTATCTTGAGGTTTAGGCGAAATTCTCTTTTGTCTCCCCGTTCTGTCATTATTGTTCCGTTGAAGCTCGGGTCGCATATTTCACGCTTGGTAATGCTTGCATGGTGAAGATGCTTGAGACTGATTTCCTTCAGTAACAAGCTGAAACTGAGATGGCGGATTGTACCTTCGATCTTCAGACCATACGCTGTAATTTGGTGACTGTTATCAATCAGTCGAATAAGCACCTTTGATTAAAACCTGGGTTTGTCTTCGGTAAACTTCTTCCTATTTATTTCTTGGTTAACTCCTTAGACTCAACTTCCGACTCTCAAATTTGAACACAGAAGGTCGTACTTTGGACATCCTGCGTCTGTTCAGTGCCCGGAGGAGCACATGACCTTTATTTCTAGCTTGTTGTCCAGAAATTCAGACATCTGCGCTCTTGCTGATTCTGAGATGGCTCATATCTCTACAGTACATATGAACATCGATACACCAGGTCATCCAGGAAACCGCACGGCACTCTGCTGACAAGTATAGAGTTTATCGAGAAGGGCATAGAAAACATGTTGCATGATGGGAAATTTTTCCGTACGATTTCAAAGAGCTTTAACCTTAAAGATGTACAGTCTACCTTGGTCTCATTTATGGACTCATTATTGGAAGAAGTAGGATAGTTCGTACAGGTCTATGTAGATGGCATATTGGTGTTCAAAGACGGTACCACAGAAGGCCATGTTCGCGATATGTAGCGAGTTTTCACTATGCTGCGCGAGCATAAGGCCTAGCCGAAAGCATCGAGGTGCCACGTACGGAAAAATTTCCCATCATGCAACATGTTTTCTATGCCCTTCTCGATAAACTCTATACTTGTCAGCAGAGTGCCGTACGGTTTCTTGGTTGACCTGGTGTAACGATGTTCATATGTACTGTAGAGATATGAGCCATCTCAGAATCAGCAACAGTGAAGATGTCTGAATTTCTGGACAACAAGCTAGAAATAACGGTCATGTGCTCCTCCGGGCACTGAACAGACGCAATATGCCCAAAGTACGACCTTCCGTGTTCAAATGTGACGAGTCGGTAGTTGAGTCTAAGGAGTTAACCAAGAAATAAATAGAAAGAAGTTTACCGAAGACAAACCCAGGTTTTAATCAAATGTGCTTATTCGACTGATTCATAACAGTCACCAAATTACAGCGTATGGTCTGAAGATCGAAGGTACAATCCACCATCTCAGTTTCAGCTTGTTACTGAAGGAAATCAGTCTCAAGCATCTTCACCATGTAAGCATTACCAAGCGTGAAATATGCGACCCGAGCTTCAACGGAACAATAATGACAGAACGAGGAGACAAAAGAGAATTTCGCCTAAACCTCAAGATAGAGACGATGTGAATGTCCTGTTTAATCTGAATCTTTCTGTTGTGAAGATATAGAGTATTAGACTTGTAATCTATGATAGAAACAGTGCTGGAAAAAAATCACATCCATGGGTAGCTCATCTATTCATGTCATGAATTACAAAAAAGATCTGAAACCAAGTAATAGCAGCAACTGTTACAGGAGATCTAACTTTACCAAGCACTTTCAGAGAAGATGAAGACACAGTTTGTAAGTGAACAAAAACCGGGATAAGTTTAAAAGTACTAGCTAATAATCTGAAGACATATTTCTTCAACATGATAACACTAGCACAAGCGTCTGAAAGAGCCTAATCTTCCAGAATCCACAAGGCACTTCAACATAGGCAGGGGGTGGGCGAATCAGAAGACACAGTTAACAGAGGTGAGGCATGAAAGTACGAATCAGAAGACACAGTTAACAGAGGAGAGGCATGAAAGTACAAATCAGAAGACCACAGTTAACAGAGGTGAGGCATGAAAGTAAGAATCAGAAGACACAGTTAACAGAGGTGAGTCATGAAAGTACGAATCAGAAGACACAGGTAACAGAGGTGAATCATGAAAGTACGAATCAGAAGACACAGTTAACAGAGGTGAATCATGAAAGTACGAATCAGAAGACACAGTTAATAGAGGTGAGTCATGAAAGTACGAATCAGAAGACCACATTTAACAGAGATGAGGCATGAAAGTACGAATCAGAAGACACAGTTAACAGAGGTGAGGCATGAAAGTACGAATCAGAAGACACAGTTAACAGAGGTGAAGCATGAAAGTACGAATCAGAAGACACAGGTAACAGAGGTGAATCATGAAAGTACGAATCAGAAGACACAGTTATCAGAGGTGAGGCTTGAAAGTACGAATAAGAAGACACAGTTAACAGAGGTTAGGCATGAAAGTACGAATCAGAAGACCACAGGTAACAGAGGTGAGCCATGAAAGTACTAATCAGAAGCACAGTTAACAGAGGTGAGGCATGAAAGTACGAATCAGAAGGCACAGGTAACAGAAGTGAGGCATGAAAGTACGAATCAGAAGACACAGTTAACAGAGGCGAGTCATGAAAGTACGAATCAGAAGACACAGTTAACAGAGGTGAGGCATGAAAGTACGAATCAAAAGACACAGGTAACAGAGGTGAGTCATGAAAGTACGAATCAGAAGACACAGTTAACAGAGGTGAGTCATGAAAGTACGAATCAGAAGACACAGTAAACAGAGCTGAGACATGAAAGTACGAATCAGAAGGACACAGTTAACAGAGGTGAAGCATGAAAGTACGAATCAGAAGACCACAGTTGACAGAGGTGAGGCATGAAAGTACGAATCAGAAGACTACAGTTAACAGAGGTGAGTCATGAAAGTATTGTACGTGAGGTTTCTCATGGTCCATGTGACATTAACGTCGACTGAGCATTAGCTTTTCATACGTCGACCTAGTAATTTAAGTGACTACCTGTATTAGTCGACCTAGTAATTTAAGTGACTACCTGTATTAGTCGACCTTTGACAACAATTCCTCGTCAAATATCCGCTGAAATTGCGTGTGAAGCAGGCCCTAATCTCCTAATTGTACCCTTTTTTCTGAGGAGATCGAAAGTTCGGCTTCTTCTGAGATGTAGACGATTGATCTACGGTATTAATTTGCAATCTATATTCACGGGCTATGTGACTCGGAGCAAACATTTCAGGCTTGTAGAAAGCACCTGCGACGAAGAATTTTGGTTAATGGAGCCAGTTCTCCAAGGATAACTGCTCAAGGGAGCGATTTAACCTGTTCTGTCTGAGCGATAGTAGCAGAGCTTTTCAAGATTGTAAGCTTTTCCCTCAAAAGCTTGGTCTTAATAGAACAAGCAGTCAGTGCGCCCAGAAAAAACTTGCACTAACTGTCTTTGACTGATGTCAAAACTCGCTCTGTCTCCGAATGTACGAACTTGGCTAAGACCTAATTCTGTCCACAGTTGAATGGATATACTGTTCCCGCTGCTGTCTAAGGCAAGAGAAGGAGCTTCAAGCTGTCACCACACCATATCCAGCAATCGAGTATCCGAAACCGCGGACCAAAACTCGTGTAGGGGAAGTCTCGATTTAAAAACAAAACAAAGAACAAAACAAAACAAAACTCTGCGATATGTCCGGAAGTGCTTTGAGATACCAAAGAGTGTTTGTCAGCGTGGTCACCACCTCTTTCTTAGATTTGCTTGTCAACCCCGAGAAGCGAATACGTCAGCGAGGCTGGGTAACCATTAAATGTCTCTACCACTGCCAAGAACTGATTATTACAGAGATTTTTATACCGCTCTATCACAGTCAGCTACAGGCTGCTCAGAGCCAGATGCAAGTCCGAGATAGTCGCCACTGGTTCTATCAGAGCTAATGCAAGCACAAACAACTTGTAATGATACTAGACGCAGTATGTCAAGCAACATTAAGCAATGAATGTATAAACAATATGGAAGGTCAAAACAATATAGCATATAAGCCAATGCACAATATGCAACCAGAGAAAAAAAAGCAATATGCAATGCATCGAAAGAAATGAATAATGCCTTTTTCCCATAATGTACAGAATATTACATTGTTACATCACACACAGTTATCACAACTAATTTCAAATGCTAAGTTGAGTCTTATCTTACCTTATATCGTATATCCTTCCCGCGCCGTTAAACGTCACATAGGGCTCGCAAAGTAGTTCGCCAAATTTTCCTGTCTTCGGTGAGTCTTTCAACCTCATCAAAGGATTTTATGCCTTTTAATTTGGCCTCTCTTAATAATGTCCTCTTCAGAGTTTCAAGCGGTCTGCCTCTTTTTCTTTGGCCTGTTGTGTTCCACTTGATAGATTGTTTTGGGATTCTCTGATCATTTCTTCTCATCAAGTGACCAACATATGTCCATCTCGTTTTCCTGATCACCCATGAGACTGGTTGTTGTTCAGTCATTTGTCTTATCTCTGCATTGTTCTTGAATTCGTTCCACTTGATGCCGAGTATTTTCCTTAGACATTTGTTTTCAAAAGAGTCTAATTTCGTGTCTGTTTCTTTAATTGTTTTCCAGCTTTCGCATGCATAAATGAGGGTGGATATTACATTTGAATTGAATAGTCTTAACTTGGATTTTGTGCTTATAACTTTTGAATTCCATATGTTCTCAAGATTCTTGAAGATTGATGCTGCTTTTGCAATTCTGATCCTAACTTCCTTTCTAGTGTCACCATCCTGGTCTATGTAGCTGCCAAGCTATGCAAATTGATTGACTTCTTCAATATCTGTCCCTTCTATTTGTATTGTTCCATTTTGATTAATGGGAATTTTCATTATTTTTGTTTTGTCCTTGTTAATTTCAAGTCCTATTTAACTAGCCAGTGAAGACAGGCTATCTGTTTTTTCTTAAATGGAATTCACATTGTTACTGATAATAGTTATGTCATCAGCAAAATCAAGGTCTTCTAGTTCGGTCCAATGTATCCAGTCAATACCTGTGTTACCTGTGCAGCATTTTTTCATTATGAAGTCTATTGTAATCCCAAAAAGTAAAGGAGACAATATACATCCTTGTTTCACGCCTGTTTCAATCTGGAACCATTCACTCATCCCTTCTTCTGTCTTGACTGCACAGACATATCCTACATAAGTTTGGTCTATAACCCAGAATTTCTGAACTTCAAAACCCTGTCCTGCATTATGAAAAAATACTAGAAGTCCATGGCATAGTAACACTCGGAAGTATATACCGGATCACAGTAGAATACACCACTTTTGCATAGCTGCTGCAACAAGGTCACACGAACACATGAAAACCAAGATAACCAGGCAATAGATCACAAAGACCGGCCATGCAGACCAGTAAACATTTAGGTAATGGTGATGATCAGAGAACTTTCACCAGGTCCCGAGAAACGAAGATGAGTTTTTGTTTTTAAATAAATTTCAAAAGTAACTTTTATTCATCTGTTGTATTAAATACCGCATCGTATTCCTAAATGCGCGATAGCTATAAAATCTCGTATTTTATGAGCTTGAACTCATTTTCTCGAGTTCCAACATGTCTGATGTAATCCACAGAGATTTTGTTTCGTGTTTCATCTTCATTTCTTCCACGGGTACATGTATGTCATAAAATACTTGGAAACATTTCAATCCAGTATCAGCAGCCTCATCTGAAATGGCTGTATGTACGGAAGGGAAGATTTTGAGTCTGCCAAAAATAACTCCGAGTTAATTTTTTTTCAGTTTCTATATTTGATTCTTGTCCGTTTGCATTTAGGCACTTTATACTCCTTACGCAACCAAGTGTAGCAGAACGGATAATGGTCACTCAAAGACACATGACGGGCAGTACTTTCACTAATGTTTCCTGGATGAGATACATGTAGTGATCTAGTAATGTCGATGACGTTTCAGCGATCCTAATAGGTTTGTTGACAATTTGTGAGAAGTTGTAGGATGTTAAAATATTCTTGCATGTGGGAACTGACTGCATAAAATCTATTGTGAAGTCGCTAAGAATGATTATGCCCTTGAATTTATAGTTCAAGACGCCGTTGCTTCTGATCGAGTGTCAAGAGCCCGGAGACAAACTTGGCAGCAACGTGATGAATGTTCAGGTCTACCTGGAGGATCTTCTGTCATACTCTATAACTGATTCCAAACATGTGAAAGAACTGACAGATTCCTCAGCAACGCTCTGCATGGATGAGTTCACGAATTATTTTTTGTACATCTTTTGTGTTTTGTTGACGACTGCTCGCACGCAACAGACACTTGGTTAGTCTTGAAATGCGCGTTCTTCGAAAAACTTTCTTCGGTCTAAAGAATGTTTTACAAAAGCCTCGAGATTTTCGTAGCAGATGTACAGTACAACAGATAAGAACATGATAAACAGATACAGCAGATGTACAGTACAACAGATAAGAACATGACAAACAGGTACAGCAGACGAAAAATGTAGAATTAGCCTTTTTTGTCTCCTTCATTCTGTACTCGTCTTTCTTACTAGGAGGAGACCAAAACAGCTAAGTCTATATTTTTCACATATTTTTCCTGTTTTTTTAAAATCTATTATTATTTGTGTGTGTTGTTCTTGAAAGAGGTTTGTGTCGAAATATTGGATTGCTGTATGTTCTTAATGTGTACATTGCTCATCTTGCTTTTCGCCATTATTGTTTCTGACCACTTTCCTCACTTTTTCTATCCTTTTAGAAAACAGAACTATACACCTCCATCTACTTTCAGTACTAGAGCCAGTTTTACCTCAGCCGTCATTTCTCTTATTTCTCCAGTGAATAGTATGACACCAAGTTCAGAATGACCTATCAGGCTTGAGAGTAATGAACTTCAGTGACTTGTGTGTATTTGTCGAACGGTACAGTTACAGCAGTTTAGAGAAGTTTGCGATATCGCCTCGTACTGTGACCACATCAAGAAGCATAATGCTATATAGAAAACAACACATCAGGGTAAAGTATAGAAAGAAATAGAGTAAGAATTGACATCGTTTGATGGACAACGTAAGGAAATGAACTGGACTGAACTTGATCACGCGCACCATAAAAACCAGAGCGAGAAAAAGATGGACCACCAATGCTGGCAAGGCCACAAGACACAAGAAGAATTCGCCTTACTTTTCTCTTATCCACGTTTCAAGAGCCTCTGTTTCTTACTTTCATTTTCTGTGCTGATCAGGCGACCTAGTTTCCATGTCCAACTGTGACTCGCATAACACTTCCGGGGTTCGCCCAGGTTCAAAAGAAAAAGATGGGTAACTCTCTGGGAAGAAGTATGAATGACGCCGCTAGCTACGGAGTTCGGGCTGATGGCGGCACTAGTCGGCAGCTTCTGGTCAACTGCTAGCTACGGAGTTCGGGCTGATGGCGGCACTAGTCGGCAGCTTCTCGTCAACTGCTGGCTAGGCAGCAGAGCTCTTGTGCAATGACGCTGGTTCACAACTCATACCTTTAGCTTTACCTTTACCTTTAGCTTTACCTTTAGTTTTACCTTTAGCTTTACCTTTAGTTTTACCTTTAGCTTTACCTTTAGTTTTAGCTTTACCGTTACCTTAACTGTTAATCAGTGGTGACTAACAAACATAGTTCATCTGAATCTGTAACATCAAAAGTTGCAAGATTTAGATGCTGTTTTATGAGTGTGAACATGGCAGCCAATCTTACTAAATGTACCAGATTTCTTATACTGAACTTCATGAAGTAATCTGTGATTACGACTGCAAGAGTGTTGTTTTAATCTGAAACAAAGTCTAATTAAAAGTTGAATATAATTTTCTTTTCAGACTACACTTCAAATTCATACATTCTATTTATTTATTTTTTAAATTAAATTTAATATATTACCTTTTTTCCTAATAAGAAAATATTTTTCGTTCATACACTTTTAAATATAAAGTGTTTTTCTGCATGTGTAATATTTTGTTTACTTACATTAATCCTTTTAATATTTGCAGAAACTTTCTACATACAAGTATATGCTTCAGTTCTATAGCCAGTCGCTCTGCTGTATATTTTGTCTGACGGTGGTTTCTTTTACGGGAGACAACCAAAACAAATAATTTCAGGCAATTGAAGATACAACAGATTTGTCTTTCTTGTGTGGTGCTTTGATTTTAATAAAGTCAGCGTGTGATTCCAATAGTTGTTATTTCACTTTATTTTTCTCCCTTGTTTAATTAAGTGAGGTATGTTCACATTTAACTTTAATCTCACCTTTCTCAAAATCCCCTTAACAACACAATAATCGCATTAAATAGTTTTTTCTACAAGATTATAAATCAATGTTTTCTTTTTTCGTGTACGAGATATTATCTACAAGTATGATCGAACAATGAATGCATCAGCAGCAGGTCATCTTGCTCATAACCGAGAGGCCTACAGGAGAGCTGTTAGGGATGCAAAGTTCCACAAGGGACATGCAAATTAATGGATGAATAAATGATCGAACACACGCAATTTCTTTCTTTCATCTAAAACATTTCATTTACTGAAGCCCTCAGATCTAAAACTCTTAACATGTTCAACAGTTGGAGCAGATCTGTGTTAATTTATAAAATTATATTTTCCCTTCATGTCAAATTTGTTGTTGAACGACAGAATACTTTCAAGATCGACCGTCTTTCGTAATAATGCAAAATGTGATGTTTCGGGATCTGTCTGTGTGATTATACGTTTTATATGATTTTTATTGACTGATATGTTGCTATCGATTTGTAAGACTCGAACTAAAACAAAGGGAAATCATTTTGATGAGACGAAACTTGATTGCAAGGACGTGGATGTAGGGAATGTCATAAGATTGATGGTCAATAATTTTGTTGTATCTGAATTACACGTAAGGCAGCGACGTTCATCTAGCGACACAAATGTTTCTTCTTTGCTTACTTCGGTTAAGTTCAGTTGCTGTTTATAGCAATTACCCACGGACCTTCATTGTTTGTATATGTGTACACTTACTGTTTAGTTTATCAGGTGCAGACACACATCATAACCTTTGTCTCTGTTTAGTTTATCAGGTGCAGACATGACACATCGTAACCTTTGTCTCTAGTGTTAACTTCTATTGGTCTGCATTCTTTCTGTACGTTTCTCAACCGCAGTAGCTCTCTCTCCCATTCGTGGACTCATTTCTTCGTTTACACGGAAAATTGCTGTAAATAGGGAAACAAGGTTGTTGGGGTGGTTGTAAAATTTTACGTTTGAGAGAAGGTTGTTTGAGACATTTTCTGAAATCAACATTTCTGTAACATTTATTTCATGTCATTGTCATTGTTATTCAGTATTCTCTAGACATTTGCAGGAGAATATATGTGTATGTTTATGTCTCACATTGAGTGAGAACCTGTGAAGGACTAAACTGTAGTGATGGAGTTTCTGTGTCATGGCTTGCACCCCTTTATGAACTGAGACATGCAGTAAAGACCAACACTGAGTTGGGTTTTTTTTTAGGGATAAAAAATAGGCAGGATCAAGTTGACAGTGTCTTGTCCTGTTGTGACTAGACAGTGTCTTGTCCTGTTGTGACTAGACAGTGTCTTGTCCTGTTGTGACTAGACAGTATCTTGTCCTGTTGTGACTAGACAGTATCTTGTCCTGTTGTGACTAGACAGTATTTTGTCCTGTTGTGACTAGACAGTTTCTTGTCCTGTTGTGACTAGACAGTGTCTTGTCCTGTTGTGACTAGACAGTTTCTTGTCATGTTGTGACTAGACAGTGTCTTGTCCTGTTGTGACTAGACGGTTGCTTATCCTTCCTGTCCAGACCTCGAGTCACTTTCTTTCTTCTACTATTTCTTGTTCTCTTACCTCTTAAGTGTCTGTTCTGTCACTACATTTGTCGAGTTTAGTCGATACACGCCTGTACGCTGTCTCCAGTGGCCTCAACGTTTTCAGACTGGAGCTAACAAGGTCAAGGCTGCTCGTAAAGGTATCTTTGTGGTGCCTTACATTTGTTTTGACACCCTCTTGTCAGCGATATTCCGGGCTGTCGAGCGTCAGTTAGGTTACTATTGACACATCATTTCCAGCAATCGAAGCAGAACAGAACAACGATGCTAAAATGTTAGTAAGCCCACTACACTTGGTCGATGTAGTTTCTTTGTACAAAACCGAGTGTTAGTCATTTTAACAGTGCTGTTAGGAAGAAGACCATTAGAAAGAAGTTTTAACTGCTGACAGTTCTTCCTCGTGTTCAAGATGTTCCCTCGGTAAAACAGTCTGAAATAAAACTTGTTTAATGAAACTTTGCATACTAACGGTGTACTGCAGTAATGAAATGACAAGCTTGTCTGTTCGTGTCTGTAGCTTTCCACATAGTGACTTACAATGTACTGAGTATTTTTATCTCTACCACCAAGCAAAATGGGTGATGTCGTAGATACCCTTCGAGTTAATTTTTACTTTGACATATACTTCACTTTAATGTTATGTTTCGTGCTCTCCACCCTTGGTATGTTAACAAACATAGTTAACATCGTTATTTATTGTAAGAGCGGGGTCAAAGACAGTATTACGGTTACTTTTGTCGCCTTATCTCTATGGGAGATGTGTTACAGTTTACTAAATTTGCTAAGTTCTATCTGTGATATAATTGAAAGATACTTTCCTGTAGCAAATGTTAACTTTTTAACTGTTGAGGTACTTTATTGCCTATACCCACTTGGATTATTTCACGTGTTGGCAAATATAGTCACCGTGTATTTGTCTACAGAAAGATGTACGTGTGTACTAATTCCATTAAAGGTCAAGGGTTTGTTTACCAAATCTCGATCCTTCTATATTAATATAGTTTTTATCATCTTGTGCACGGCTTGTATATGCCCAATGTGGACAACCCAAGGTCTTCAGTGGGGATTCGACCCAACTGTTATTATTTTTTTTTAG
>CM019704.1:39621558-39649454 GCA_009760885.1 Achatina immaculata | reverse complement strand
ACCTTACTAATTAGAGACGAAGTAAGTCTTCTTCTTCTTCGTACGCATTGTCTGCCTATATCTGTAGTCCTGTCTCTTGGATACATTTCACTGTTTCTTTGTAATTCATGTATGGAACCATAGAGCTAACACACTTTTTAAACAACATCCAAGAAGACTTTAGACATGGACATCATCTGATGGGAAAACCAGGAATTAAATAGATTACATTTTAGTGCAGAGAAGGTGGAGGTCAAGCATAACATCAGCAAAAACTTTACCAGGTGCTTATTGTGACACGGACCATGAGTTATTAATAGCAGACATGAAGATAAAGATAAAAAAGATAGTTATGGGATCAAGACCACTCCGCTTTGACCTTACAAATATACCAGAACAATACGGTATAGAAGTGAAGAACCGTTTCGAAATCCTGATGGCTGTACAGGAAGAGATGACACCAGATGAATTGGCTACGTAGGCCAAAGATATCTTAGTAACAACAGCTAAAGACATGGTTCCAGTAAAGAAAACACAAAAGAATAGATGGATCAC
This sequence comes from Achatina immaculata, assembly GCA_009760885.1. Taxonomy (NCBI): domain Eukaryota; kingdom Metazoa; phylum Mollusca; class Gastropoda; order Stylommatophora; family Achatinidae; genus Lissachatina; species Lissachatina immaculata. The sequence goes on along the minus strand of CM019704.1, from coordinate 39,648,920 downwards.
AGCAGGTACACTAGAACTGATAAAACAATGTAGAGAAATGAAGACGCAATGGAGAGTGACAAACAACAACAAAGATAAATATAAAACTTTAACAAAAGAAGTACGAAGAAACATAAGAAAAGACAAAAAACAATACATACAAGATTGTTGTGAAAGAATAGAAGAACATCAGAGGTGTGGAAGAGATAGTGAAATGTTTAAAGAAATGAAGACATTGACGAGAAATGTCACACCTAAGCTAAATGTAATTTGTGATGAGATGGGGAATACCCTGACAGAGACAGAGGAAATTCTAGAAAGATGGAAGGAATATTGCAAAAGAATGTATGAAACAACCGACTGTGGAAGCAGAAATCAACAGTGTGAATTATTATTGGAGGAGAAAGAACCCGAGCCGACAATGGAAGAAGTTTTATGGGCAATAAATAATCTGAAAAATGGTAAATCACCAGGATGTGATGAGATAACCGCTGAATTTATTAAAGCAGGAGGAAAGGAGTGTGCAACAATCTATCATGCACTATGTAAAAAGATATGGCATTCAGGTATTTGGCCAAAAGAATGGAAAAGAACTGTATTCATACCACTGCCAAAAAAGGGTAACCTGAAATTATGCACCAACTACAGAACTGTTGCCCTGATTAGTCATGCCAGTAAAATTCTGTTAAAAATCATAATGGGTAGACTTCGAAAGAAAATAGAAGAAGAAGTCAATATGGTCCAAGCTGGCTTCAGGCAAGGAAGAGGATCAAGAGATCATATATTCAATCTAAGATTAATAATAGAGAAATGCAGAGAGTTTAATGTGAATCTATATTTATCCTTTATAGACTACTCAAAGGCATTTGATTGTTTACAACACCAGAAACTTTGGGAAATAATGGAAAAAATGGGATTTCCAAAACATTTGATACAATTAACATCACTGCTGTATCTAGACCAACAAGCAGCAGTAAGAATAAATGGTGAAACAACAACTTGGTTTGACATAAAACAAGGGGTCCGTCAGGGGTGCATATTGTCACCCTACTTATTTAACTTGTATACTGAAAATATAATGAGGAATGTTAGAGAAGATGTAGACAAAGAATATTACGATGCCATAACAGTTGGAGGTTATGAAATACCAGAGATTAGATATGCTGATGACACAGCATTGCTGTCCACAACACAAGAAGGAATGGAAAAACTAATTATGTCAGTAAGCAAGAACAGCGAAGAGCAGAACCTCTATCTTAATGCAAAGAAAACTAAAGTGATGACAATTGACAAAACAAACAAGGCAACTGAAATATGTATCAATGAGGAAAAACTGGAAGAAGTGGAGAGTTTTGAATATCTTGGATCACTACTAACTAATAATGGAGATACAATGAGGTAAATTAAAAGGACATTTATTGCTCTTCAGAAAGTAAAACAAATAAAGAATCTGTGGAGAGGAGCAGACAGAACCACAAAAATAAGATTTTTAAGGGCATGCATCTTTCCCATCGCAACATATGCCTGTGAGACCTGGAACACTTAACAAAACAGCTGAGAAACACATAAATGCCTTTGAATGTAAATGCTACAGAAGAGTTCTCCAAATATCGTGGACACAAAAAAGAACAAATATATCTATACTACAAGAGCTTAATATTGAAGAAGGCTGGCTGGTAAAGAGGATTAAAGAGAGAAAACTTAAATATTTTGGACACATTAAACGTCATGATAGTTTGGAGAAGACCGTATTGGAAGGAAACAGAATGGGAAAAAGAAAAAGAGGAAGACCGAAACGAAGATGGCTGCAAGACATCGTTGACGATCTGGAAATGGATGCAGCAGCAGCAGGCCATCTTGCTCACAACCGAGAGGCCTACAGGAGTGCTGTTTTGGAGGCAAAGTTCCGCAAGGGACATGCAAAGGAATGAATGAACCATAGAGCTTATCTTCTTTGGTGGTTTCACTGGGCCAGTAATTACTTCTCAGTGTCTCGTAGTTGGTGCAGTTTTGAAGGATATGTTCCACAGTTTGGGGCACCTGGGAACATGTACATAGATTAGTAGTACCAACCTTAAACTTTGTATACATATGACTTCGTAGTCGGCTGTGTCCTGTTCGGAGACGGAAGATGGTGACTTGTTCCTTTCTGTTTACCATGTGATAGTCATCATGTGGTGGTTTTTGTGGCTTCCTGTAGGTTTTTATCATGCTTTTCTTCTGATTATAGGTGATTGGTATGTCTGGTTGCTCCATTTCTTTGGCCAGTCGGTCGGCTCACTCATTCTGGTCCCACAGTGGAAGGGAATCCACTGCAAAGTGACTCTGTGTTGTAAGCCAGTTTTTGACAAGGCATCCTTAAGATCTGGTAGTTTGTTGCACTGAAGAGCTTCCAGTACTGATCTTGCATCTGTGAGAATTACTATGGGGGTTATATCAATTCTGGAGTCTGATAGTTTTTCAACTGCAGCAATAAATCTTGTCAGTGGTGTTGTTTGGATATTCAATATATGCTCCTGCCCCTCCATTCTTTATGACATTATGTGCAGAACCATCTGTATACACATGTATCCAGGTGTCACATGGATATTTGTCATCTAGAACACTAAGTGTGGCTGTTGATCTTACAAGACTGCTCTGCATCTCACCATTCTGCACACCTTTCACTTCAGTCTGAATAGTTATATGTGTACAATCTGCTTCTTTCCATGGTGTATGCTCTTGTACAGACGAATGATAATGGAGCGGTTACAGATGGAAGGTCTGGTATCAGCTTAAGCATATGCTTGGCCTGATGAATGAAACTGCTTTAAATCCGCCTTAGTGCCAAGTATTGAATCTCTCCTTCAGGGGATGGCGTACTGAGCTGAGGAATTTCTCTCACAAGGTCATGACCTTTGTGTCTCTACGTTCTTTCAGCGCTTGAACACAAACTATTTTCTGTATTTCTACTACTGGTGTGAACCTCATGGCACCTGTGATAATCCGTAGTGACTGATTTTGTACCTTGTCTAGATTATGCTTTAGTGTTCTGACAGGTCAAGGAAAATATTGGCACTAACACCATATCCCTATGTGCCTCTAAGGCATGACAGGATTACCTTTACCTTTTTTACTTACATTATGTAGCATAGTGTTTGATGCTGTGCACCAAGCTGTTGAGCCATATTCTAAATGTGGTAGAATAATTTGCTGATATACATTCTTGAGTATTCTTTCACTAGCTCCCCATGTGGTTTCACTCAGTTTTCTTAATATAGCTAGGTTTCTTCTGGCTTTTGTTTCTGCATTACTGATGTATTGCGTCCAGGTCATTTCTGAGTCAAGAGCCACTCCTAAGTAAGTGGGCCGGTTGTCCATCCTTAATGATATTTCGTTTACAAATATCTTACCTGCTTTCTGTTTAAATGAGAGTGAACCGAGTGGTACTTCATTTCTCTGGGTTGATACTTACACACCATTTATTTGTCCATGATGTCAAGATCCTGCTGCTCTTTGGAGTCTCTGTGTAGCAACTGTCGCTTATTCATCTGTACACCACATGACCAGATCATCTGCATACAGTGTTGCTTTGATTCCATAGGGAAGTTCCTTGACCAGGTCATTAATGAATACAAGGAATAGTGGAGGCGAAAGGACTCCTCCTTGTGGTACACCATGTCGCAGAAGTACTTTCTGGCTTTTGTGTCCATCCATTACTAATCTAGCTCTTCTATTGTAAATTGGACTTTTTCCAGTTGTACAGTCTTCCATTCACATTGCAGTTTCTTAGTTTCCACAGCAGACCTTTTTTCCATACTTTATCAAAGGCTTCCTACAGGTGTATCCATGCTGCTAGTACAAGGTTTTTTACTTGAAATGCATCCTCAATCTCTTGAGAGAGATCTTCAATCTCTTGAGAGAGATCTTGATCTTCTGTACTGTAGTACTGCGTAAATCCTGTCTGTAGTAGAACAAGGTTTTCACTTTCTATGTACCATTAATCCTGAACTTCATAGACTTTAAAAAAGCATTTGATAGCATACACACAGACTCATTGTGGATAATTTTAAGACTATATGGAATACCATCTAAAAATGTCAACATCATTAGAGACTTCTACAACGGATATATTTGTGCGGTCATCACAGAAGAAGGAATGGGTGAATGGTTTCAGATTGAAACAGGCGTGAAACAAGGATGTATTCGTATATTACCTCCCTTGCTTTTTGGAATTGCCATAGACTTTATAATGAAAAGATGCTGTACAAGTAAAACCACCATTGACTCGGTACATGGAACCCAATTAGAAGATCTTGATTTTGCAGATAACTCTTATCAGTGAAAAGTGAAATCGACGCAGGAAAAAACAAATTCCCTGTCTTCCTTGGCTAGCAAAATAGGTCTTGAAATTATTAACAAAGACAAAACAAAATTAATTAACTTCTCAATAATCAAGGAGGGAAAATGTATGTAGAAGGAACAGTTGTTGATGAAGTAAACCAATTTGCAAACCTTGGCAGCTACATGGACCAGGATGGTGACACCAGGAAGGAAGTTAGAATTAGAATTACAAAAGCAGCATTGTCCTTCAAAAATCTTGAGAACATATGGAATTCAAAAGTTATAAGCACAAAAAACTTGTTAAGATTATTCAATTCAAATGTGATATCCACCCTCATTTATGTATGATAAAGCTGGAAGTCAACTAAAGAAATAGACAAGAAACTAGACACTTTGAAAACAAGTGCCTAAGGAAAATACTTGGTATAAAGTGGAACGACTTCAAGAACAGCACAGAGATAAGACAGATGAGTAAACAACAACATGCCACATGAGTGATCAGAAAAAGAGGATGGACATATGTAGGCCATGTGATGAGAAGAAACAATACCACAACAAGCTGTCAAGTGGAGCACAACTTGCCGAAGAAAAAGAATTCGACCACGGGAAACTCTAAAGAGGACATTGTAAAGAGATGCCAGTTTAGTGGGCATAACCTCTCTTCATGAAGCTGAAAGACTCGCCGAGAACAGGAAAACCTGGCAAACAACTATGCGACCCTTATATGACGTTCAAAGGCACGGGAAGGACGTAAGATGTAAGGTACCATTTTAGTCTTGGATCAATGATGCGTTCCATCGTTTTGCATAGGAAGCTATGGCCTGTAACTGGAGGCCGTATCACTGTTTTTCTTTGGCTTTAGCAGTTTTACCATGCTTGCTTCCTTACAGATTTCAGGTAACTTACTTGTGCTCCAGCACATTTGAAAATATCCAACAGCTTGCCCATTGCTGTCATTTCCAATTTCTTTATCATTTCATTGGACACTCCTTCCGGTCCTGCTGATTTCTTTGGTTTCAATTTACTGACTACTAGGTCTAACTCGCTGCGTGTGATTGGTGCATCCATGACCTCCACTTTTCTGACTTGTTCCTCTTCTTTCTGTGGGTCAATGTGCACTGTACGCTCTTTCTCTGGATGGATATCAATGTTGCAGTCTTGTGCAAACATGCGAGCAAAGTGATCTGCTACCTGCTTACTTGTAAGAGTTTTCTCATCCTCTATTAGTGTAATCTTTGTACTTCTTCCAGTACTCTCATCATTTAACTGTCTGATTAGTTTCTACACTTTCCTTCCATCCTTTTCAATGTTTAGTGACTCTGTTTTCTCTCTCCAACTTTCCTGTCTGGCTTTCAGCTTGGCTCTCTGAAATGGTGTTCTTTGGCATGGTCTATTTTTTGCTTGGTTTCGAGCTGTTTCCACGTCATCATGGAATGTTCAAAGCTCAGTGGACCAGTATGGTGTATATTCCTTACCAGCTCCTCTGGTAATGCTTTCACTGGGTGCCTGAAGGATACAAGCATTGAATTCCTTCACTATGCTTTTAATATCCTTTCTGGCTATGGACAGCTGTCCCACCAGGATACCTGAACGACGTCTGTATAATGTCCAGTTTGCTTTTTTATAGTTCCATCTGGGGAGAACGCTATTGGTGCTAAGGAGTTCATTTTCTGTTGTCAGGCAGTCGTTGGTCGCTACCTCCAAGTTGTTTTTCAACTTCACGTGTAATGTTCCACTTCAGGTCTGGAGAGTGGAATGCCAGATCTGGTGTTGAGGTTGTATGCCAAACCCTTGAGTAAAATGTTGGGGGATCCATTGGCTCTTTGATCAGGAGAAGTCCATTATCATCCTGCCAGCTCTCAACTTCCTCTCCTCTCTTGTCTATGTGGTCATAACCCCAGCTCTGGGAATGGCTGTTAAAGCCTCCACAGACCATCAGTCTCTTTTTATGTGGGATTGTTTCCAGAGCAAGTTGGCAGTCATTAGGACAGTAATAGTTAAAGAGTTGGAAGTCTGTGTTACTGGTTTTTAGATGGATCATCTGGTATTCGGCTCCTTCCATGTACACTCCCACCTGACATGCGCTGATGTTATTCTTAACAAGTGTCAGTACTCCTCCTTTTCTTCTGTCCTGTCGGTCTGATCTAAAACACTGGTAGCCTCTGATTTTAAAGGTGGCATCTTTGGTTAGGTGTGACTCCTGTATGCAGCATATACTTACCTGCTCGGCCAAGAGTATGTTCTCTAGTTCCAATTCTTACTATAGCCATCTCTAACACTGCTGATACCTTCAACTTTCCACTGCATTATTTTATGTTCTTGCTTTTTGATAGCTTTCTGCTGTTGTATATTTTGGCCAGTAGCTCTATTCTCATGTCTCCTGACTCCACAAGACGAACTGAGAGGACCTCCAGTAGCACTGTGTGGACCTTTTCGAGGTAAGGCGCCCGGCACTACACTTGCCTGGTTAGTCTTCACAGGGCGAGCACCATGTTTGAAAACTGCAGATAGAGACATTTCATTAGCGATAATGCGTGTTACCCTGATTTTTGTGATGCGCCTTTTGGCTGGTTACCTCCGACTTCAGCACCTTTCCTTGCTAGGGCAGACTGTGGTCTTGCTCGGACTGCCATGAAAACAGTGGTGTAGACTGGCCTGGCCAAAACTTTGTCTTCCAGCCACTGGTGGCTGTATTTAAGCCCCTTTTCCACGTCAGGCGGCTTTGAGACAGTTTCACAGAGACACTCTGACTTTGAGATGAGGAACCCGATGAGTGCCTCAACGATATCCATTCCCCGCCACCAGTCTACCGGCTCTGTTTTGTTTACATCATTCTGATAGCCATTGTTGTAAAGACCCATAAGCTTGTCACGTCCTGGATTCATTGGTTTCACACCTTCTTCACCCCCCCCCCCTCCCCGCTGATCTCCATGTCCCCATCCATCTACCAACCTGACATTACATTTTACAAAAATAAAAATTAGTGTTGAGTGCTACAGGTTTCTGGGCTACAGAAGTAGGCCAGAGTTTTTAAGCAAACAGATCTATGTTCCCTGTCTCACAAAGACTATGTTAAGATAAGTGTGTTCTTAACACAGTTGTTCCCAGGGGAGAAGACATAAGTCAAAACACAGACTGTTAATAGTCAGATGTAGGTGACATTTATGACTGATACGGCAATTTCACTTAGCACAATGGATAGATAAGAACTTTGAGCTTAATAATACTTTTTCTTTGAACCAAATACTAACACATATATGTCATAAAAGGCCAAATTTATTAATAATGGCTGCATTTGTAAATATTGTAAAACTTGTTTGGTGCAAGTTTACATTTATAATTATTGGGAGAAATATATTATATCTAGATGTTACAGACCAACAATCCCTTGGCAATGTACCACCTTACTCGAGGTCAGGTTATCCCGTCCTTGGTATATTGTATGATAATTATGCATAAATCCTAAGCATTTAATCAATATACAATACATTGATATGTAGGACAAATCGCCAAGTCTGAAATTAAGGACACAACATTTTTAATCTCACTATACGCCACAACAACACATACAACTGACATTAACACCAACATGACATCAAGACAGGTGTCATTATAATGGTAATTAAGCATGGTATCATATTATAATGACTTCTCACGTTGCATTAATGAAAACCTTATGGACCTGGCGTCCCGGGCTCTCTTGGTCCTATACGTAGCCTACTCTAAGAATCCATTGTGCAATGGCACTTATTCCACGCAGCTATTGCTGCTATGACACACCTCTATATAACAGCGTTGCTACAGCACAAGATCAATCTACACGAAAGCATAATAACGAATCAAACATTTTGCCTATTCAATATACCTATAAACCAGACTGAAAAGCATGTCCATATTGATATGTAAATGCAGAAACCTACATCACAGCTTTCTGTACAACTACATAATCTACAGCACATGAGGTGGGCACGGGAAGAATATAGCCATCGATCAGCATAACTAACAGGAATTTACAGCACATCGATAGGCACAACTAAACAAGACACCTCCCAGCCATTGCCTCTATATATACTGAATGCCAGCCAATGTTTCAATATCTTTATATAGCTCTTCCGAAACCAACTACCGCTCACGTGGACGATGACGCTTCGATCATGGTCGTACACCCCTAGATCTAAGCCTGCCTCGTCCATACTATTGTGGAATTTTTATTCTTTGGAATTCTGCTTGCTGTTCGCAGATTTTTTTTATTTTTTGGTCCTATAGATCATAGACAGAAACACATTTTTGAAATTGGTACTAAAAATGTAATAAGAGAATGAAATCACAATTAGCATTTATTAAAGTAACTATTCTCCCTATAATCCCAAATGCCATCAGAAGGCTTCTGTTAGCTTTATGCAAGTCAGAGTCAGGTAAAATGTCCGCCAAACAACGGAAAATCCAAGGACAGTATTGGTTCATATATATTATTCATATATTATATTCTTAGAAATAACAAGTTTGGTCAGTCTAGACTCTTTTCTGCTCCTGCTTATATCACTGACACAACTATCTGAAGCAGTTAAACTCGTAGTTGAAAGTCTAAATTTAGACTGAACTCTAATGGCATAGATCATGAGAATGGATTCAGTGACTATTATAATTTGTGAAAATGGTGGCATGATGATTGTATAAAAGTATAAAGAAAATGAATAGACTTCAACTCTGTTATCTGCCAACCACAGAACCCATCTAGTACGATTAACAGTTGGGTCGAAACCCCATTGTAGACCTTGAGTTGTCCACATTGGCATTATGCAAATCGTACAAATAAAGAGAGAAGCTATATTAAAATATACTGAGCGAGATTTGGTAAATAAACCTTTGACCTTCAATGGTGTCCATACACACATGCATCTTTCTGTGGACAAGTACACGGTGACTGTACTTGCTACGCTATGAAATAAACCCATAGGGTAAAAGCAGTAGAGAACCCCAACAAGTATCATATCCCTACTTTCCACAGAGAAGTATCTTCCCATTATATCACATACTGAACCTGCCAGATTTAGTAAGCTGTAGAGCATCTCCCACAGAGATAAAGCGACAGATGTGACTGTAACACTATCCTTGATTCCGCTCTTATAATAAACAACAATGTTAACAATATTTGTTAACACGCCAAAAGCAGCAAATACAGTTGCTGCTAATAAAGTGATGAACAGGTCAAAATAGAAGTTGATGGAATCATCTTCCACGGTATTACTCATTTTATCTCCGGTATTGTCCGTACAATATTTCGTCCGTCCTTGACAATGTCTTCACTTCGGACATATAACTGCTGTGGCAGAAATGTAATAAAGTAGATAGTGAGTATGAAAAATTGTTTTGAATTAGATGCCACAATTAAATATTAAATAAAATACATGTTAAAGAGCTATATTGAGCCTATCTTGTTCTACAGAAGTACAAGGTGATACTGGAAAGTCCCCGACTGGTCCTACCAAAAGAAACCACAGGAGTACTCTATTTGGTCAACATACCCTTGGAAATAGTCCTGTTGGAACGTACACAGCGATCCCAGCGTCTTTTCCATGTCTCAAAAGCTCCACATGAGTTTTTTTTTTATGGAAGCGGAACAATGCTACCTGAGATGTCCTTCAGATTTTAGCTCCCTTGTGGAAACGGTCACAACTCGGCTTCACTTTCATTTTGGAGAATAAGGACGAAGCCACCGGAGCTAGGTTAGGCTTGTATGGAGGATTTGGGATGACCGGCATGTTGTTTTATGCCAAAATCTGCATCGCCTTGAAGTAGCTGTTATACAACAGTCAGTTGCGGTTTGCCACAGTCTTGGTCAATTTGGCCGCGGATCCTCTCTCGAGAGTGTCAAAACACAGCAGTAAAATTGAGATTTCCTCCTTCTGCAGGGAGATTGAGACCCTCCGTGAATAATGCTCTTTACGCGTAGATGACTGTGCTTTGTATTGCACTCCGAACCATATGATCCTTCTTTGGTCTTGATGACTGAAATCGGTCTTGGTAATTGCTATTAGTCTTGATGATTGCTATCGGTCTTGATGATTCTGAATCTGTCATGCCTCTGGTGCAAAGTATGAACAATTTTTAAGAACATTTTTATTGAATGTTTTATATGCAGTTCTAATGAGTGTTTTACGTAACATTTTAATGAGTGATTTTCAAATTTTCAGTGGTAGCATTTATACCTAGTAAGCCTCTTGCATTTTGGAAAGAACTAGTTTTGCACAGAGGTAAATGGATTCAAAATTATATATATATATATATATACCTCCAACAGCTTTAGGATACAAACAGGAGTGAAGCAGGGATGTGTACTATCACCAACATTATTTATCTTGGCAGTAGACTGGTTAATGAAAGAGGTAACATCAGACAAACGCAGAGGATTACAATGGACCCTTGACACAGTGCTGGAGGACCTTGACTTTGCGGACGACATTTGTCTACTATCAAGGAGCCACAAAGATACGCAAGATAAAATAAACAAGCTAACTCAGAATGCAAACAACATAGGACTAAAGATCAACGTAGGAAAGACAAAGTTAATGAAGCAAAATATGAACAACAGAAATGTACTCAGAGTAGATAGCAAGTTAGTGGAGAAGGTCACCGAATTTGTATACCTTGGCAGCAGGGTAGTAGAAAATGGAGACAGCACAGAGGACATCAACAGCAGACTTACTAGAGCAAACCAGGCTTTTGCAATGCTGCAGACTATATGGAAATAAAAAAAAACTCAGCATGAATACGAAAATCAAGATATTTAAGAATAATGTTCTAAGTGTATTACTCTATGGAAGTGAATGCTGGAAAATCACCAAAGCCATAGAAAACAAGTTGAATTCTTTCCAGACTAAATGTTTACGAAGAATTAGAAAAATATTGTGGCCAAACACCATAAGAAATAACATCTTGTTGGCAGAAATGCAGATGAAGCCACTGACAGTAATTATTGAGGAAAGACGCTGGCAATGGTTGGGACATGTGCTCCGAATGACTGACAACTCAGTACCAAAAATAGCACTAAGATGGACACCACAGGGGAACAGAAGTAAGGGTAGACTAAAAGAGACATGGAGAAGAACAGAAAGGATGTTAAGCAACAGAGGGGTCTCCTAGGCAAGAAAAGAAAAAAAGGCAAAGGACAAGGATTTGTGGAAAACCTTTGCGGAAGCCCCATGTACCCTGGGCACTTAAGGTTCAGATATATATATATATATATATATATATATATATATATATAATTCAAATGTTTCCACATAATTTGTTATAGCTTCGGATTTCATGATCGAATTCTGCAATCCTACAATAGCTTCATGTACGTACATTGTCAAAACAAAACGTCAACTTCCGTTGAAGGGTAGAAAAAATCCGCTAACTTCTGTAACATAATATTTTACATCTTACATCCTTCCCGTGCCGTTAAACGTCACATATTGGTCGCAAAGTAGTTGGCCAAATTTTCCTGTTTTCGGCGAGTTTTTCAACCTCATCAAGGGATATGTCTATTAATTTGGCCTCTCTTAACAATGTGCTCTTCAGAGTTTCACACGGCCTGCCTCTTTTTCATCGGCCTGTTGTGTTTCACTTGATACCTTGTTTTGGGATTCTCTGATGGTTTCCTCTCATCACGTGACCAGCATATGTCCATCTCCTTTTCCTGATCACCTATGAGACTGATTGTTGTTCAGTCATCTGTCTTATCTCTGTATTATTCTTGAATTCGTTCCACTTGATGCCGATTATTTTCCTTAAGCATTTGTTTTCAAAAGAGTCTAATTTCTTTTCCATTTATTTAGTTGTTTTCCAGCTTTCACATGCATAAATGAGGGTGGATATTACATTTGAATTGAATAGTCTTAACTTGGTTTTTGTGCTTATAACTTTTGAATGCCATGTGTTCTCAAGATTCTTGAAGATCGATGCCATATCCGTTGTAGTGGTCCTTAATGATGTTGACTATTTTAGATGATATTCCATTTAGTCTTAAAATTCTCCACAATGAATCTCTGTGTATGCTATCAAATGCCTTTTTAAAATGCATGAAGGTCAGTATTAATGGTTTCTGCTTTTCAGTATGTTCTTCAAGTATTATTCTGAGAGTAAAGTCCTCCTTTTTTCCCTCTCATTCGGTATCCACTATATCTTTAAGTCTATTCAAAATGACCTTGAAAAATACTTTTGACATAACTGATACTAAAGTTACTCCTCTCCAGTTGTCTATAAAGTTGCCTTTTTGTATTTTAACAATAATTCCTTATTTTCCATTTAGAAGGGGCCTTTTTTTTCTTTTCAGATCTTATTAAACATTCTCTGTAGTTGTTTCATGTTGTCACTATTGATAGCTTTTAACATTTGTTATTTCATTTTCACCTGCAGCTTTGTTGTTAGCCATTAGCTGTTTCAATTTCATGCAATGTAATTTCATCTAGGTTGACATTTAGCTATGAGGCTGGTAAATCTTTTTCAGGGTTTATCAATTCTTTTGGGTGTGATCGATTAAGTATTTCTTGGAAGTGTTCAGCCAATCTTTGCTTTTGGTCTTTACTTGATGTTAATCTCTCTCTCTCTGAACCTTAAGTGCCCAGGGCACATGGGGCTTCCGCAAGGGTTTTCCACAAATGCCTGTCTTTCGCCTTTTTTTCTGCTCTTGCCCAGGTGAGCCCTCTATTGCTCAACATCCTTTCTGTTGTTCTTCTCCATGTCTCTTTTGGTCTACCCTTACTTCTGCTCCCCTGTGGTGTCCATCTTAGTGCTATTTTTGGTACTGAGTTGTCAGTCATTCGGAGCACATGTCCCAACCATCGCCAGCGTCTTTCCTCAATAATTGTTGTCAGTGGTTTCATCTGCATTTCTGCCAATAAGATGTTATTTCTTATGGTGTTTGGCCAAAATATTTTTTTAATTCTACGTAAACATTTAGTCTGGAAAGAATTCAACTTGTTTTCTATGGTTTTGGTGATTTTCCAGCATTCACTTCCATAGAGTAGTACACTTAGAACATTACTCTTAAATATCCTGATTTTCATATTTATGCTTAGTTTATTTGATTTCCATATATTCTGTAGCATTGCAAAAGCCTAGTTTGCTCTAGTAAGTCTGCTGTTGATGTCCTCTGTGCTGTCTCCATTTTCTACTACTCTGCTGCCAAGGTATACAAATTCGGTGACCTCCTCCACTAACTTGTTATCTACTCTGAGTACATTTCTGTTGTTCACATTTTGCTTCATTAACTTTGTCTTTCCTACGTTGATCTTTAGTCCTATGTTGTTTGCATTCTGGGTTAACTTGTTTATTTTATCTTGCATATCTGTGTGACTGCTTGATAATAAACAAATGTCGTCCGCAAAGTCAAGGTCCTCCAGCACTGTGTCAAGGGTCCATTGTAATCCTCTGTGTTTGTCTGATGTTGCCTCCTTCATTAACCAGTCTACTGCCAAGATAAATAATGTTGGTGATAGTACACATCCCTGTTTCACTCCTGTTTGTACCCTAAAGCTGCTGGAGGTATGTTCTCCACAGATAACTTTGCACTGAAAACCCTCGTATAGGGCTTTGATTACATTAACTATTTTATGGGGGAGGCCATGCCATCTTAGGATTTTCCACAGTGCATCTCTGTTGATTGATGTTAATAGGGTTCCAGATTTGCTAAGGATTAGACTTTCGTTTGATGTAATAGTACCTGTTAGCATCTTTTGTATGTTATATAAAGTTTTGCTGTCTCCTGTTTTTGCTGCTTTCTCTGCCTCTTTCGCCATATTGTCTATGTATTCTCTTTTATCTCTTCTATCTGAACTTTTTACTTTCTTGTCTATTTCGTTCTATGTCACTTTCGCCAGATCTTTTCCACGATCTGTCTTTACATTCAACATGTCTAATTTGGCTGCTCGTCTTTCATGTATGTACTTCCATGTGTTTTATCTTATATCCATGCTTTTCCTTTTGTTTTTTTTTTAGTGCAGACCTTGCCTTTGCTGCTGTGATTATGGCTGTGCTGTAAGAATTCCATAATTCATCTATACCTACCTCTTCTACTTCACTGGGTGTTGTGTAATTATTGGCAAGTTCCTGATTGAAATTACTGTTAGTATTCTCTTCTTGTAGCCTGTGGCTGTTTATACCTACCCCCTCTTGATGTTTCCCGTTGTCTCTGCCTGAATGTGTTTATACCTACCCCCTCTTGATGTTTCCCGTTGTCTCTGCCTGAGTGTGTTTATACCTACCCCCTCTTGATGTTTCCCGTTGTCTCTGCCTGAATGTATTATTAACTTACCGTTTTCTGTCGATCTTTTACAGAATAGACATACTAATATTCTCTGTTTCTACAATCATATTTCTCTCCCATGTCTCAGTTACATTGGATCTCTAATCTAGAACAGGAATTTATACTTTGTTTAGGTGTTGTTGTTGTTGTTGTTGTTGTTGCTATTTTGCTATCTTGGAGCTGCGACCGGGTGGTTTTTCCTTTTACATGCAGACAAAGAAAAGATGAAAATGCTGAAGCACAGCATAGTGTCGGATATGAAGTGGGCTACCATGGTTATTTGTTTTTCTCTGAGCAGAACAGAAGTACAAGAAAAACTGCAGTACTTCTTCGGACGCTCCACGACAGCAGTCATTACAGAGATCACTGTGACTCGTTAGTCAGACTCAGACAGGAGAGACAGGACAGGATCTTGGTCAGCCATGATAAACAGGCAGTCATCTACGTGTTACTGAAACTAACAGACAGTCATCTACGTGTTACTGAAACTAACAGACAGTCATCTACGTGTTACTGAAACTAACAGGCAGTCATCTACGTGTTACTGAAACTAACAGGCAGTCATCTACGTGTTACTGAAACTAACAGGCAGTCATCTACGTGTTACTGAAACTAACAGACAGTCATCTACGTGTTACTGAAACTAACAGACAGTCATCTACGTGTTACTGAAACTAACAGACAGTCATCTACGTGTTACTGAAACTAACAGACAGTCATCTACGTGTTACTGAAACTAACAGACAGTCATCTACGTGTTACTGAAACTCACAGGCAGTCATCTACGTGTTACTGAAACTAACAGACAGTCATCTACGTGTTACTGAAACTAACAGACAGTCATCTACATGTTGCTGAAGCTAACAGACAGTCATCTATGTGTTGCTGATCGCTCACAGGCAGTCATCTACGTGTTGCTGAAGCTCACAGACAGTCATCTACGTGTTACTGAAGCTCACAGACAGTCATCTACGTGTTGCTGAAGCTCACAGACAGTCATCTACGTGTTGCTGAAGCTCACAGACAGTCATCTACGTGTTACTCACAGCTCACAGATAGTTATGTACGTGTTACTCACCGCTCACAGACAGTCATCTACTTGTTTCTCACCGCTCACAGACAGTCATCTACGTGTTACTCACCGCTCACAGACAGTCATCTACGTGTTGCTAACGTCTCACATTCAGTCATCTACGTGTTGCTGACGTCTCACAGGCAGTCATCTACGTGGTACTCACCGCTCATAGACAGTCATCTTAGGATTTTCCACAGTGCATCTCTGTTGATTGATGTTAATAGGGTTCCAGATTTGCTAAGGATTAGACTTTCGTTTGATGTAATAGTACCTGTTAGCATCTTTTGTATGTTATATAAAGTTTTGCTGTCTCCTGTTTTTGCTGCTTTCTCTGCCTCTTTCGCCATATTGTCTATGTATTCTCTTTTATCTCTTCTATCTGAACTTTTTACTTTCTTGTCTATTTCGTTCTATGTCACTTTCGCCAGATCTTTTCCACGATCTGTCTTTACATTCAACATGTCTAATTTGGCTGCTCGTCTTTCATGTATGTACTTCCATGTGTTTTATCTTATATCCATGCTTTTCCTTTTGTTTTTTTTTTAGTGCAGACCTTGCCTTTGCTGCTGTGATTATGGCTGTGCTGTAAGAATTCCATAATTCATCTATACCTACCTCTTCTACTTCACTGGGTGTTGTGTAATTATTGGCAAGTTCCTGATTGAAATTACTGTTAGTATTCTCTTCTTGTAGCCTGTGGCTGTTTATACCTACCCCCTCTTGATGTTTCCCGTTGTCTCTGCCTGAATGTGTTTATACCTACCCCCTCTTGATGTTTCCCGTTGTCTCTGCCTGAGTGTGTTTATACCTACCCCCTCTTGATGTTTCCCGTTGTCTCTGCCTGAATGTATTATTAACTTACCGTTTTCTGTCGATCTTTTACAGAATAGACATACTAATATTCTCTGTTTCTACAATCATATTTCTCTCCCATGTCTCAGTTACATTGGATCTCTAATCTAGAACAGGAATTTATACTTTGTTTAGGTGTTGTTGTTGTTGTTGTTGTTGCTATTTTGCTATCTTGGAGCTGCGACCGGGTGGTTTTTCCTTTTACATGCAGACAAAGAAAAGATGAAAATGCTGAAGCACAGCATAGTGTCGGATATGAAGTGGGCTACCATGGTTATTTGTTTTTCTCTGAGCAGAACAGAAGTACAAGAAAAACTGCAGTACTTCTTCGGACGCTCCACGACAGCAGTCATTACAGAGATCACTGTGACTCGTTAGTCAGACTCAGACAGGAGAGACAGGACAGGATCTTGGTCAGCCATGATAAACAGGCAGTCATCTACGTGTTACTGAAACTAACAGACAGTCATCTACGTGTTACTGAAACTAACAGACAGTCATCTACGTGTTACTGAAACTAACAGGCAGTCATCTACGTGTTACTGAAACTAACAGGCAGTCATCTACGTGTTACTGAAACTAACAGGCAGTCATCTACGTGTTACTGAAACTAACAGACAGTCATCTACGTGTTACTGAAACTAACAGACAGTCATCTACGTGTTACTGAAACTAACAGACAGTCATCTACGTGTTACTGAAACTAACAGACAGTCATCTACGTGTTACTGAAACTAACAGACAGTCATCTACGTGTTACTGAAACTCACAGGCAGTCATCTACGTGTTACTGAAACTAACAGACAGTCATCTACGTGTTACTGAAACTAACAGACAGTCATCTACATGTTGCTGAAGCTAACAGACAGTCATCTATGTGTTGCTGATCGCTCACAGGCAGTCATCTACGTGTTGCTGAAGCTCACAGACAGTCATCTACATGTTACAGAAGCTCACAGACAGTCATCTACGTGTTGCTGAAGCTCACAGACAGTCATCTACGTGTTGCTGAAGCTCACAGACAGTCATCTACGTGTTACTCACAGCTCACAGATAGTTATGTACGTGTTACTCACCGCTCACAGACAGTCATCTACTTGTTTCTCACCGCTCACAGACAGTCATCTACGTGTTACTCACCGCTCACAGACAGTCATTTACGTGTTGCTAACGTCTCACATTCAGTCATCTACGTGTTGCTGACGTCTCACAGGCAGTCATCTACGTGGTACTCACCGCTCATAGACAGTCATCTACGTGTTGCTGACGTCTCACAGACAGTCATCTACGTGTTGTTCATCGCTCTCAGGCAGTCATCTACGTGTTACTCACCGCTCACAGGCAGTCATCTACGTGTTACTCAACGCTCACAGACAGTTATCTACGTGTTGCTCACGGCTCACATGCAGTCATCTACGTGTTGCTCACCGATCAAAGGCAGTCATATACGTGTTACTCAACGCTCACAATCATCTACGTGTTGCTGACCGCTCACAGGCAGTCATCTACGTGTTACTCACCGCTCACAGACAGTCATCTATGTGTTACTCACCGCTCACAGACAGTCATCTACGTGTTACTCACCGCTCACAGACAGTCATCTATGTGTTACTCACCGCTCACAGACAGTCATCTACGTGTTGCTGAAGCTCACAGACAGTCATCTACGTGTTGCTCACTGCTCACAGACAGTCATCTACATGTTGCTGAAGCTCACAGACAGTCATCTACGTGTTGCTCACTGCTCACAGACAGTCATCTACATGTTGCTGAAGCTCACAGACAGTCATCTACGTGTTTCTGAAGCTCACAGACAGTCATCTACGTGTTACTCACCGCTCACAGGCAGTCATCTACGTGTTGCTGAAGCTCACAGACAGTCATCTACGTGTTGCTGAAGCTCACAGACAGTCATCTACGTGTTACTGATCGCTACATCATACATAGCCTTCATTTCCCCCCTCTCTATCTCTGTCTGTCTCTGTCTCTGTCTCTGTCTCTCTCTCTCTTCTGTATTTGGTATATTAGTTTGAAATATTAACTTCATATGGCAGAATAATTTTTCACGCTTTTCTTCGCGTTTATCTACACTACAGTTATACAGTGTGATATCAATATAATGTACTATTTGTTGCTATAAAGATTCGATGCGCTGATCTAACGTATATTTTTGTTCCCGATGTCATCTGAAGCAAAGGTGTTTTCTATTTAACCCAGACTCTGATTTTCTCCGCCTTCACCGTCAGCTTTATTTCCTGATAAATCCCAAGTTGTATGTTCTACCAGAGAACAGTCGATTTTCCTTGACCAAAGTCGTAATTAAATTTGTGGCTGTTTCTAAGATGTTGTTAGGAGATTTTGTGACGATACTGCCATGTACTGGGAAACGGTGGTAATTTTTCCAACTGCTTTTTTTCTTTTGCAATGTTGAGTATGTTGTTGCTACAAATGTTATTGTTGCAGCTTCATATATTTTTGCTACATGTTTTGTTGCTACTTTTGTTGTTGATATATGTGTTGTTGGTACATATGTTATTGCTGCATCTACATACGTTGTTGCTACGTGCCTTGTTGTTACATGTGTTGGAAAAGTGCTGTATCAAATAAGAGGTCGATGATGATGCATATATATATATATATATATATATTATATATATATATATATATATAGAGGATGTGATGAGAAGAAACAATCGGAGAATACAAGCTATTAAATGGAGCACAACAGGCCGAAGAAGAAGAGGTGAAACTCTAAAAAGGACATTGTTAAGAGATGCCAGTTTAGTGGGCATAGCATCCTTTAATGAAGCTGAAAGACCTACCGAGAACAGGAAAACGTGGCAAACAACTATGCGAGCCCTATATGATGTGCAACGGCACAGGAAGGATGTAAGACGTAAGATCATGCATGCATACTTCAATCATGTGTCTGAACATTTTTTTTCAGACGATTACCTCCCAAACGTATTGCAAAGAGCAAGCCGGGAGCAAGCAAGGAACAAGCAAGGAACAAGCAAAGAACAAGCAAGGAACAAACAAGGAACAAGCAAAGAACAAGCAAGGAACAAGCAAGGAACAAACAAGGGAAAAGCAAGGAACAAGCAAGGAACACGCCAGGAAGTTGTTGACTGAATTGATAGTTCCGCTCATTCAGAATTAGACGTTAACTCACGCGGCGGTCGCCTACGTATCTATCAAGTTATTTTTTTCAAGCTAGCGCTAAGGAAGGACAAAAGTGTTAGTGAAAAACAGGATAACGTCGGTGTAGTGTATGAAAAGCAAGATATCACACATAGCTAAGTTCCACGAATATAAGACTTGTCTTAAGACGCGGCAAAAACAATTTATATATCTCAACATTTAATAAATTATAGACGAAAATATTACGAAGACATCGAACATTCCTGATGTGTATTGTGATAAATTATTCTTGAGCTTAAAATTGTTTTTTAATCCCCTAAATATATTTATCTTTCCTCGCATGAATAAAATACGTGTGAGCCTGTCTAGTTCTGCTTGGTCTGTGGTCTGTCTCTAATAGTGCAGTATTTGTTGTCTAGAACATCTAAGTTAAACATGAAAGTAATCGTAACAGAACACAACAAACTATACCTTGGAAAATATTGTACAGGAAGTACAGCTGAGCATGAGCGGGTCTATGTTACAGAACATAGAAACGAACACTACACAAGATAGAAGAAAGATGTCTAAAGTCCCAGAAATGTAGATATACAAAAACACTTTACTTACAGTATACATAGAAAAGGAAACACATATAACAGTTACGGAAAACTTAACCTGATAAGAAAAACAGTAAAAATCTAAGAAACAGTTGTTGCTATAAAGATTCGATGCGCTGATCTAACGTATATTTTTGTTCCCGATGTCATCTGAAGCAAAGGTGTTTTCTATTTAACCCAGACTCTGATTTTCTCCGCCTTCACCGTCAGCTTTATTTCCTGATAAATCCCAAGTTGTATGTTCTACCAGAGAACAGTCGATTTTCCTTGACCAAAGTCGTAATTAAATTTGTGGCTGTTTCTAAGATGTTGTTAGGAGATTTTGTGACGATACTGCCATGTACTGGGAAACGGTGGTAATTTTTCCAACTGCTTTTTTTCTTTTGCAATGTTGAGTATGTTGTTGCTACAAATGTTATTGTTGCAGCTTCATATATTTTTGCTACATGTTTTGTTGCTACTTTTGTTGTTGATATATGTGTTGTTGGTACATATGTTATTGCTGCATCTACATACGTTGTTGCTACGTGCCTTGTTGTTACATGTGTTGGAAAAGTGCTGTATCAAATAAGAGGTCGATGATGATGCATATATATATATATATATATATATTATATATATATATATATATAGAGGATGTGATGAGAAGAAACAATCGGAGAATACAAGCTATTAAATGGAGCACAACAGGCCGAAGAAGAAGAGGTGAAACTCTAAAAAGGACATTGTTAAGAGATGCCAGTTTAGTGGGCATAGCATCCTTTAATGAAGCTGAAAGACCTACCGAGAACAGGAAAACGTGGCAAACAACTATGCGAGCCCTATATGATGTGCAACGGCACAGGAAGGATGTAAGACGTAAGATCATGCATGCATACTTCAATCATGTGTCTGAACATTTTTTTTCAGACGATTACCTCCCAAACGTATTGCAAAGAGCAAGCCGGGAGCAAGCAAGGAACAAGCAAGGAACAAGCAAAGAACAAGCAAGGAACAAACAAGGAACAAGCAAAGAACAAGCAAGGAACAAGCAAGGAACAAACAAGGGAAAAGCAAGGAACAAGCAAGGAACACGCCAGGAAGTTGTTGACTGAATTGATAGTTCCGCTCATTCAGAATTAGACGTTAACTCACGCGGCGGTCGCCTACGTATCTATCAAGTTATTTTTTTCAAGCTAGCGCTAAGGAAGGACAAAAGTGTTAGTGAAAAACAGGATAACGTCGGTGTAGTGTATGAAAAGCAAGATATCACACATAGCTAAGTTCCACGAATATAAGACTTGTCTTAAGACGCGGCAAAAACAATTTATATATCTCAACATTTAATAAATTATAGACGAAAATATTACGAAGACATCGAACATTCCTGATGTGTATTGTGATAAATTATTCTTGAGCTTAAAATTGTTTTTTTAATCCCCTAAATATATATTTATCTTTCCTCGCATGAAATAAAATACGTGTGAGCCTGTCTAGTTCTGCTTGGTCTGTGGTCTGTCTCTCTAATAGTGCAGTATTTGTTGTCTAGAACATCTAAGTTAAACATGAAAGTAATCGTAACAGAACACAACAAACATATACCTTGGAAAATATTGTACAGGAAGTACAGCTGAGCATGAGCGGGTCTATGTTACAAGAACATAGAAACGAACACTACACAAGATAGAAGAAAGATGTCTAAAGTCCCAGAAATGTAGATATACAAAAACACTTTACTTACAGTATACATAGAAAAGGAAACACATATAACAGTTACGGAAAACTTAACCTGATAAGAAAAACAGTAAAATAATCTAAGAAACAGACTGGCAATGTTTTGAGAATATATTAAAAAACCAGAAGATGTACTGAAGATCATCTTAGACGGAATGTCTAGACAATAAGGCTAAGAAACGACAAATGTGGAAAAAAAGGTAAATAACAGTTGCAGAAAATCAATAGAGACGACTTGTATAATTACAACATCAAAGCGGGAAACAGAATAAGACGGTCAGTTTTTTAAGTCAATGTTCAGATTTCATTGTTTGACGGACATGATGAAAGTCTTTAACTTATTGACTGCTTTCACATCTTTGCTGTTTATTCAACTCATTTTAAAATGTGAAGTTTGTGTTTTATTTCCTTGCTGAGCTAAATTAGTGATCTATTTTCCTGTTAGAAAATTACCATTTCAGTCGTTTTACATCTAATTCACATGTTTTACTTTCGCACGCATCAGAATGATTGTAACTTAGTGGGATTCTCTTTTTCCATACCACTTCAATGACTAGTTTCCTCTGTTGCCTGTTTCTTCATTCCCAAAAATCTGTCTTTGAAGTTCAAGTCCCGACTCTGCTAAGATTATCCACTTAGAACTTTGATGATGACAAGGATACATACAGTCAAGGAGCCTCTGAGAACTTGATGATGTCTCTCTAATTGCCCACTTTAACCCTCGAACTTTCTGTCATGGTCTTATCTTACAAGGTAAAGGAAACAAACATACGAAAGCCCTCGTGTACAATCAATAACTGATCTAAGGATAAAGAACTTGATAAAATACTCAAATAATGTTCAAGTGTTTGACAAAAAATATAGCAGAAATATCACAGAGGCAAGGTCTAATCATCAAAGTTTTTGTTTACTGACATTACTTGTGATTATTCGTAACACTATTTTAGAAGTAACAATATGAATATCTGAAGCAAAGTTACAAAAGTTATTTTGTTTATATTAAGTAACTTTTTATGAACATATCAGAGAAAACAGAACACTTCATAAGAAAGCAAAATATTTTAAAATGACACTTCAGCTGCGGAGAAGTAATTTTCACATTATATAATGAGCTAAATAACTTTGCTTAAGAAAAAGCAAAGAAAATGTTTGAAATGAAACTCGCTAAAATGTTTACTATAAAAGGGTAGTGTTAAAGATAGTGAAGATAGAAGGGAAGAAATTGAAAGCCTTAAAGAGAACATGTAGAGAAAAATGTTCATATAAATATAATATGTTTAGATCCAAGATTATCTATGTGAATACAAGTTGTAGAAATCACATCAGCTGACCATAGCTGTCAGTAATAATCTTACATCCTTCCCGTGCCGTTAAACGTCACATAGGGCCCGCTTGATAGTTCGCCAAGAAGTCCTGTCTTCGGTGAGTTTTTCACTCTCATCAAGGGATGTTATGTCCACTGAATTCGCTTCTCTTAACAACGTCCTCTTTAGAGTTTCACGTGGTGGAAAGAATATCGAGTAATAATATCGCGTATTTAATGTGTTTACAAATGTTGAAGAAAAGTTCAAAGTTCAAAACTTCAAAGTTCAAACTTCAGACTCAGGCTACACTGCATTCTGGACAACCCCAGCCACTTCTGTTGGTCCGAGTCACTGAGACGTCTGTATATGTTACCGTGTCGGAAGACCCACAGCGATGCTGGACGAGATCTTGAGTCCAAACTGAGCTCTGTGTCCATTGTCAACATTCGCGACCCTCCTTTGATAACTGAGGTCCGCCCTGGTCAGCCATCACCTTTAGGCACTACATTTAGATTATAAATTGACTTTATTGTATCCTTGGCCTCAGCCATCCAGGATCTGCCTTGTTTGATGCATCTTCCCTTTATCAGCCCCAGCTTCTTATGGAGAGGGTGGTCTTTCATGTCAGCAACCCTGATGTATGTCTTTACCAGGGCATACTTGTGTTTAGACCTCACACTCAGTATATCGAGCAGAAAGAGCATGACTGCCACCGGAGTATCTCTCGTGCAACCCAAGACCACTCTCACTGCCTAGTTCTGTACACGCTCTAGCCTGTTCAGCTGTGCATTGGACAAGGTGAGCAGGCCAAAACCATACTCTAATAGTGAGCAGGCCAAAACCATACTCTAATAGTGAGCAGGCCAAAACCATACTCTAATAGTGAGCAGGCCAAAACCATACTCTAATAGTGAGCAGGTCAAAACCATACTCTAATAGTGAGCAGGTCAAAACCATACTCTAATAGTGAGCAGGCCAAAACCATACTCTAATAGTGAGCAGGCCAAAACCATACTCTAATAGTGAGCAGGTCAAAACCATACTCTAATAGTGAGCAGGTCAAAACCATACTCTAATAGTGAGCAGGTCAAAACCATACTCTAATAGTGAGCAGGTCAAAACCATACTCTAATAGTGAGCAGGTCATAACCATACTCTAATAGTGAGCAGGCCAAAACCATACTCTAATAGTGAGCAGGTCATAACCATACTCTAACAGTGAGCAGGCCAAAACCATACTCTAATAGTGAGCAGGCCAAAACCATACTCTAATAGTGAGCAGGCCAAAACCATACTCTAATAGTGACAGTACCAGCGCCTGCATCAGCAAGAATAGAGCGCGCTGTAGAAAGTCCACCGCGGTCACTAACCTAACAGCTCCCAACGGTTAAAGAATTTAAAGAAAAGTGAGAGTCAGAAAAGGCTTGCGTTCATGCTCGTGTGTGTAACAAATAAGCAAGAATACATCATACATTAAAAAAAAATTAATACAGAAAATAAAATGGGACATGTATTACTGCTTGTCTTGTCTTGTCTCAATCGTCACATGCCTTTTATCTTTGTGGGGACAAACAGCCTTCCTGTTGATGAGGCTCGGCCAGTCACTTCAAATGAGGAAGTATTTTAAACTGTTGTTTCCTCCCTTGCTACCTGCTTGGGCGGCTTCGTCCTTTGTTTCTTATCATTCTTAACGTAAATGTTGTGGATGCTATATTGTATGGCGGTAGTCATTTCACGTGGTCAACTGTGTTACTTGCTTGTCTCTTAATGTAGTTTAATTACTAGTGTTACTCCAGCTTTTTCCCTGATGATGTCGTTTCTGTGTGTTCTTGTTATGTTTAGTATTCTCCTCAAACGTCTCATTTCCGTGTATATTCCTGTTATGTTTAGTATTCTCCTCAAACATCTCATTTCCATGTATTCTTGTTATGTTTAGTATTCTAATGTCACCGTATGTGACGTTTAACGGCAAGGGAGGGATGTAAGATGTAAGACTAGGCATTAATCAACAAACTATTCCGGAATGCATTGCTAACAACAAAAACCATGCCAGGAGCTAACTGCAATAATGACCATGACCCACTCTGTGGAAAAATTAGAATAAACCTAAATAAAGCATGCCGAAAAGTCAGAAACATCAAACTGATTGCAGAATTCCTTAAAATGATCAAGAACTGCGATAACAATATAGAGTTATACGATGGGTAATTGATAAGTTTTTGGCATAAGGTACAACATTTATGGACAACTTTTTTGGTTATTTCTCAACATAATCTCCTTGCAAGTTTATGCACTTAGTCCAGCGATCCTGGAGCATACGGATCCCTTCTTTGTAAAAGTCAGCATCTTGTGCCAGTAGAAAGTGGTCTACAGCATGAATGACGTCATCATCTGAAGCAAATTTGCGACCACTGAGCTCCTTTTTGAGTTTGGTAAACAGGTAATAGCCCGAAGGGGCCAAATCTGGGGAATAAGGAGGATGTTAAAGAAGCTGGAAACCGCATTCATGAATGGCAGCCATTTCCACCGCCGACTTGTGAACTGGAGCATTGTCTTGATGAAAGGTGACAAATACATTACAACTGAAACAAAAAGAGCACCGTACGACACAATTTTCCTCTCCCAGATCTGTGATATCAATGTCAAATATGGACACTAACAGTCAAGAACAAAAGAAAAACCATCACAACAGAAATGAGACGTTTAAGGAGAATACTAAATGTGACAAAAAGAGACCAAATAAGAAATGACACCATCACGGCAAAGGTTGAAGTAACATCATTATTACACTACATCCAGAAACAGCAAGTCAATTGGTTACACGGCTACCACCAGACAGTATATCACAGACAACATTCACACTAAGATTTGTAGGTAACAGAGGAAGAGGCCGCCCACATAAGAGATGGAGAGAGGAAATGACAAAAGCATGAAACATCCCATTACATGAAGCAG
The DNA here is from genome assembly GCA_009760885.1 of Achatina immaculata. Lineage (NCBI taxonomy): Eukaryota > Metazoa > Mollusca > Gastropoda > Stylommatophora > Achatinidae > Lissachatina > Lissachatina immaculata. The sequence continues at coordinate 39,622,688 of CM019704.1, read as the reverse complement.
ATAGTCGAGCCCTATCAAGACGTCTATTTGACTCCTCAACACTGAGAGGTATATGAGGAAGGAGACAAGACAAAATAAGGCAAGGATATTGTCTTATTTTGTGATATATATGTTTTACGTATTGTCTTATATTCTGATATATATGTTTTATGTATTGTCTTATTTTCTGATATATATATATATATATATATATATATATTTTACATAATGTCTTATACTCTGGTATATATGTTTTATGTATTGTCTTCTTTTCAGATATATTTGTTTTAGTCTTATATTCTTATATATATATATATATGTTTTATGTATTGTCTTATATTCTGATATATATGTTTTATGTATTGTCTTATATTCTGATATATATGTTTTATGTATTGTCTTATATTCTGATATATATGTTTTATGTATTGTCTTATATTCTGATATATATGTTTCTTGTGAGTAAGACTGGCACAGTAATCCTTCTTTTACGTTAAAGAAAGAAAAAGAACGTTTAAGATCTGAACTCTAGTCCTTCAGTGAACGGGACTGGGGGTTTAATTTTTCGGAAACAAAAGTCAAATATTCTCACATCTAGACCAGTGGTTCCCAATTAACAAAGGTCAGCAGACCTCCTGCTCATTTTTTAAATCCAGACCACAGACCCCCTGATCTTTTTTTAAAATCCAGACCACAGACCCCCTGATCTTTTTTTAAAATCCAGACCACAACCCCCTGATCTTTTTTTAAAATCCAGACCACAACCCCCTGATCTTTTTTTTAAAATCCAGACCACAACCCCCTGATCTTTTTTTTAAATCCAGACCACAACCCCCTGATCTTTTTTTTAATCCAGACCACAACCCCCTGATCTTTTTTTTAAATCCAGACCACAACCCCCTGATCTTTTTTTTAAAATCCAGACCACAACCTCGTGATCTTTTTTTTAAATCCAGACCACAGACCCCCTGATCTTTTTTCTTAATCCAGACCACAACCCCCTGCCTTTTTTTAAAATCCAGACCACAGACCCCCTGTTCTTTTTTTTATTCCAGACCACCTACCCCCTGTTCTTTTTTTAATCCAGACCACAGACTCCCTGTTCTTTATTTTAATTCAGACCACAGACCACCTGTTCTTTTTTTTAATCC